>PVJH01004320.1:0-127174 GCA_004026705.1 Nesogale talazaci
CCAGGCTATCAAAAGATGGAGAGTCTGGGGACTTAAAGGCTTGGAAGTAAACAAGCAGCCATCTAGCTCAGAAGCAACAAAGCCCACATGGAAGAAGCACACTAGCATGTGGAATCATGAGATGTCAAAGGGATGAGATATCAGGTTCAAGAACTCAAAAGCACAATTTTGCATGCTCACTTTCCTGATATGATCCCTGAGGACAAATGTGTGCATAAGCAAATGTGGTGAAGAAAGCTGATGGTGCCCGGCTACCAAAAGATATAGCGTCTGGGGACTTAAAGACTTGAGTAAACAAGCGGCCATTCAGCTCAGAAGCAATAAAGCCCACACAGAAGAAGCACACCAGCCTGTGTAATCATGATGTGGTGAAGGGATCCGGTGTCAGGCATCAATGAGCTAAATTATATTATTATTAATGAGGGGGAGTACAGATTGGGGACCCAAAGCCCATCAATAGGTGAGGTAACATCCTTTTTCAGAGGGGTTACAAGGAGGAGATTGATAAGTTAAGATTCAGGTTAGGAGCTATGAAATATGCAACCTTCCTCTAGTTCCCATGCTATCTCCCACCACTATCATGACCCCAATTCTACCACATAAATCCAGCTAGACCAGGAGATGTACAGTGAAGTTGGAAATATGGGAAACAGGATAGATGATCCATCAAGACTAGTAATAGGAGTGGTAATACCAGGAGGGTGGAGAGATGGAGGAATAGAAAGGGAGAACCAACTTCAGGGATCTACACGTAGCCTCATCTCTGGGGCACGGACAACAGGGAAGTGAGTGTTGGGACACATTGTACAGTGTACAGAATGAAAAAATAATCTGTAAATTACTAAGGGTTCAAAGGGAAGGGGGAAGGAAGGGTAATATAAGGAGCTGATAGTAGGGGCCTGGAGGGAGGGAGAATGTTTTGAGAGTGATGATGACAATGGGTGGGTAAAAGTGGCCTGCATACAACTGATGTTGTTAGGGATTGTGATGGGAGTTGTATGGGCCCCCCAATAAAATGATTCATTAAAAAAAGAGGGGGGAGGGGACTTTTTTTTTCTTTTAAAGAGGAGCTTGTACCAAGGGCTCAAGTGGAAAATGTTGGGAAATGTATGTGGAAACATGTGTGCAAATGTGCTTGATACAAATGATGTACTGAATGTTGTAGTAGCTGTAAGAGCCCCCAATAAAATTAAAAAAAATAAACCACCTCACTGCCATCAAAAATAAAAAAAAGAATAAAAGGCTGCAGGAGGACATATCAGGCATATGGTGACTCAAAAAAAGCAGGATTCGCAATCCTAATCTCAGACAAAACAGATCTCATGGTTCAAACCATAAAAAGAGATAAGGAAGGGCACTTTATAATACTCAAAAATCACTTCACCAGAAACCTGTGAGAATAAGAAATATATATGTGTCAAATGAGAAACCCATGAAATTTGTTAAACAGACTATTTGAAACATGAAAAAAGATATTGTAGACTCAGCAATTTAGAGTCTTCCATGCAAATGCAAAAATACACATTCTTCTCAAGTGTACATGACACATTTTCAAAAATAGACTACATGCTGGGACACAAGTCAAGCCTAAGTAAATTCAAACACATAGAGGTTATACAGGCGTCCTTCTCTGATCACCATGCCATAAAGCTGGAGATCTATAAAAGGAGGACTAGGAAAGCAGGGCAAACAATTGGAGGATGAATAATGAACTTCTGTAGCATGAGTGGGTACTGACCCAGATTAGAGGGGCAATCAATAAATTTCTAGACGCTAATGAGAATGAGAATACTTCATATTAAAATCTTTGGGATGTGGCAAAAGCAGTCAACAAAGGTAGCTTGATTGCAATAGGAGCATATGCGAAAAAGGAAGAGGGACTACGACGGATACACTCTCACAAAAGCTTCAACAATTAGAACCGTGTCAACAGAATAATCGCCCCAACAACAACAACAACAAATAAATAATAAAAATCAGGACAGAGTTGAACACTGGGAAGATAAAAGAACAATGCAGAAGATCAATGCAGCAAAAAGGTGGTTCTTTAAAAAGATCAATAGAATCAGCAGACCGCTGGCAAACCTAACCCCCGCCCCCCCCCCCCCAAAAAAAAGGAAAGAGCAAACAATAATAGGATGAGGAATGAATCAGAGGTAATCACAACCTACCCTATTGAGATTAAAAGAATAGTCACTGAGTATTATGAAAGTCTGTTCTTAATGAGTTCAACAATGTGGAAGACATGGGCCAATACCTGGAAAAACAATTCTTCCCTAGATTATTCCAGATAGAGGTACCTACACAAACTCAGATATGGTTATAAAGAAGCTGCCAACAAAAAAATTTCCCGGAACTGATGGCTTCACTGGAGTATTCTACACAGCATTAAGGAATGAGCTGACACTCATCCTCCACAAAGTTTTTCAGAGATTAGAAAAGGATGGAAAACTCCCAAATTCATTTTATGAAGTATAACTTTGATGTACTCAAACAGGGAAAGGATCCCACAGGAATAGAATACTATAGCCTGATATCTCTAATGAATATAGATGCAACAATCTTCAACAAGATATTTGCCAATTGAATACAAAAGTATATAAAATGCATAATCCATCAGGATCTGATAGGATTCGTCCCAGAGATGCAGGGATGGTTGAACATCAGAAAAATCCATGAATATTACATACCACATTGATAATATAAAGTATAAGAACCACATGTTAATATATATAGATGCAGAAAAAGTTTTGACAACATCTAGCACTCTTTCCTAATTAAGATACTCAGCAGGATAGGAATGGAAGGGCAGTTCCACAAGTTAATACAAGCTATCTATGAAAAACCAACAGCTAACATCATGGGCAAAGGAGAAAAGACTAAATTAATCCCTCTTAAAAATGGGACTAGACAAGGATGCTCCCTATCCCCACTGCTATTCAATATTGTACTGGAGGTCCTAGTGAATAACATAAGACAATGGAAAGATATCAAAGGTATCCAACTGGGAGAGGAGGATGTGAAATTATCGTTATTTGCTGATAACATGATTCTGTACATCGAAAATCCCAGAAGCTCCATAACCGGAGTACTGACAGCAGTAGAAGACGGTGGAAGAGTGGCAGGATACAAGATTAACAAACAGAAGTTCATTGGTTTGCTGTATACATCTGACAAGACCATGGAAGAGGAGATCAGGAAGGCAGTATCATTCACAATAGCCAAGAATAAATTGAAGCGTCTAACCAAAAAAAACCAAAAGACCTATACATGGAAAACTAGAAGATCCTACTATAGGAAACCAAAAGCAACCTTCACAAATGAAGGAATATTCCATGCGCATGGATCAAAAGACTCTATACACTAAAGATGTCTATCCTAATCAGGGCACTTTACAAGTTTAATGCTATCCCAATTCAAATACCAACAACCTTCTTCAGAGAACTGAAAAAAACTGACCACCAATTTCGTATGGAGAGGGAAGAAGCCTAAAATTAGCAGAGCTCTCCTTGAGGAGAAGGACACAGTCAGAGGGTTGGCTTTACTGAGTGTCACACCTACAAAAATGTCACAGTTGTCAAAATAGCGTGGTACTGGTATAATGACAGATACATAGAGCAATAGAACAGAATAGAAAACCCAGAAATAAAACCATATAGACAACTGATTTTCAGCAAGGGCTCCCAGAGCATGAAGTAGGAGGGCAATGCCCTATTTAACAAATGGTGCTGGAAACAATGTCATTCCACATGTAGAAAAATGAAACAGGATCTCTACCTCACCCCATGCACAAGAACAAACTCAGGGAGGATCATGGACCCAAACCATAAGGATTGTTAGCGAAGGAATTAGGGAAAAAAAATCTAAGAATCATAGCCCAGGAAATACAAAGGCTAACCTGAATAAGGCAGTGTACACAGGTAGGGGAATCTGAAATTGACAAATGGGATTTATTTGGGATAAAACAACTGTGTGTATCAAAAGACTTTACCAAGAGGGTACCAAAGCAAACCAAAGACTGAGAGAGAATTTTTAGCAACTATGCAGTAGACAAATGACTTATTTCAAAAAGCTACAATACCCTCCTTGCTTGCAAAAAGAGGAAAACTGTTAACCCTTTGAAGAAGTGGGAAAAAAGTAAAAATTTACACTAGGGAGGAGACCCACATGGCCAATAAACGATGAGAAAATGTTCCAGATCATTAGCCATCAGAGAAATGCAGACCAAAACAACCATGAGATACCATCTAACACCTTTGAGGGTAGCCCAGATCAGAAAACCAGAAAACACCAACTTTTGGAGGGGATGTGGCAAAATAAGAACTCTCCTACATTGCTGGTGGTCCTGTAGATATGTACAGCCACTATGAAAAGCTGTCTGGCGATACTTAATGAAGATGAAATGTGAGCTATCATATGACCCAGCTATCCCTCTACTGTGTATATACCCAGAAGAGGTAAGAAATGAATCATGACCAGTTATATGTACTTCAATGTTTATTGCAGTGCAATTTACAATAGCTAAGAGTTGGAAATGAACTAAATTTCCATCAGTACACAAGTAGATCAGCAAACTTTGGCACATACACACAATGGAGTACTATGTTCATTCAAAAGCACTGATGAGCACATGAAACATGTCTTCTGATAGGAACAGCTGGAGGAAATTATGCTAAGTGAAGTCAGCCAGAAAAGGAGAAATACAGTGAGTTCCCTGACGTAAGTGTAATCAGCACAATATGTATAGAAGAGAAGACTCCTATTTCATAACATTTGGGTTGAGATATAGGAAAGGGGAGGAGGTTGGATCAAACCCAAGGAGGTACATGTTGGGTCCAGTATAGCAATGAGAAATGGTCAGAGAGGGGGAGGGAGAAAAAGGGGGTTCAAAAGTGAAAGGATAATGGAGGGAGCAGGGTAGTAACCCATGCAGGGGGAGAGTACTGGTCTTGTCTCCACAGACTGTGGAGTGGGCATGCCTACCATGAAGCACCCAACCATGAGGACAGCATGGCCACATGGAAGGATGCTTGAAAAGAGAGAGCTACAGGGCTGGCCTTCACCAGAGCCAGACTGACCCCTTCCTGGAAGTGAGCATAGCAGACAGCAGGTTGGGGGGAGGGGTTAGCATGCCACACCCACTTAGAGACAGGCGGGGAGGGAGGATGAGGAAGAGAGTCACACCAGTCCCCACGCTGGCCCATGATGTTCAGAGGACAACGCCATGGCGGGGAGCTAATGGGTCACAGAGGGACAGGACAAATGACAACAGGACGTGTCACACTGTTTCCTTACTGAATAAGACAGCGACAGAGGACATTTCAGAGGTCATATGGTGGGGAAGCATTGCAGTCTGAGCCCCCAAAATGAACCGAATCAAGAAGGGAGCATTCCTGGATGGACAGTTAGGAGAGAACAACGATACCTAATGTTCCTTGGGGACATGGGGGTGGTGGTGGAAGGAGGTGGCGTGGACAGGCTCAGGGATGGGGCTACAACAAGCAGTCCAGAATCGGTGTCGAGGAGGGTATGGGAGGCCTGGTAGGGCTTAAGCATGGGTAATGTAAATGAGAGGAAGTACTGAAACCCAAATAAAGCCTGAGCATGATAGTGGGACAAAAGGAAAGTAAAAGAAAACAGAGGAAACAACTAGGAGGCAAAGGGCATTTATAGAGGACTAAATACAGACACGTATCTATGTAAATAAAATTACTTATGATAAGGAGGAAATAAATCTAGGTACATATGTTTATAGATGTAGTTCTAAGATAGCAAATGGACCTTGGGTCTCCACTGAAGTACTCCCTCAATGCAAAAACACTATGTTCTATTATACTGGTATTCCATGATGCTCAACTGCCCAATATAATCATTGAAGACAAATAGGTGCATAAGCAAATGTGGTGAAGAAAGCTGATGGAGCCCAGCTATGAAAAGAGATAGTGTCTGGTGTTTTAAAAGCTTGAAGATAAACAAACGGCCATCTAGCTGAGAAGTAGACAAGCCCATACAGAAGAAGCACACCAGTCGGTGTGGTCAGGAAGTGTTGAAGGGATCAGATCTCAGGTATTGAACAGGAAAAAACCATATTACTGTGTGCTTACCTTCCCAAGACAATTGCTGAGGATATGTTCGGGCATGAGCAAGAGTGGTGAAGAAAGATGATGGTGCCCAGCTACCAAAAGATAATAGCATCTGGGGTCTTAAAAGCTTGAGGGTAAACAACATTGTCACCCAAATATCAACTGGATGAAGTTCTCAAAAGTAAAATAATCTTTGTTGTCAAGTGTTGGTTCTCTGTCCAAAAGATTCCTTTTATATTTCTTGTAAAGTTGGTCTGCTTTTTGTATGTTTGTCTTAAAAAATTCCCTTAATTTCCAAGTTTTGCCATTGTACTTCAAAGACAATTTTGCTGAATATAAGTTTCTTGGTTAGCAGTTCTTTCAGTATTTTAGGTCATTCCACTATATTCTTGTCTGCATTGTTGCTGCAGAGAAACCAATGCTTATTCTTATAGATGACATTTTGTTTTTCATAAGTTGCTATCAGAATTCTTTCTTCGACTTTAGTGTTGGAAAGTTTCTGATACATATTGATGATGTCTTTGGGAGCCAATCCTGTATGGGATTCATTGAACTTCTTAGGTGGAAGGAAACCTTATAGTCTTTTATATTAGGGTCTCTTTCTGTCAATAGATCTTTAAAAATTATATCAGTGCTTACCCCTGTCCTCTTCTGCACTGGAATTATAAATATGAATGAATTACTCCTCATGACAATATTCCATATAACTCTTAGGCCTTTGCCACCTGATTATTCCTCAAACAGATTGGTATCAATAGATTTGTTTTTATTTTGAAAACCATCCCTTAAATTAGTCCAATTTCTACTTATATACCTTTCCACTGAGTTATCAACTTCTGATATTTTATCATCAATCTCTTAGATTTTAAATTTTTTTTCTGTGGTTTCAAAAGGTCTATTTTTCCACTTTGTCATTGCACTGCTTTCCTGAATTCTTCCAGAGTTTTTTCTGTGTTTTCCATCATCATTTTGAGGATTCAATATACAAGTCTTTTGAATTCTTCTCTGAAAGCTCTATTACCATTTTCCTCAGAATGTTTTTCTACCCTTTAATTTGGCCCACTTGTTTGATGCTTCCTATGAAACATGATTATCTTCTGCCTCTGAGGCATGGATTTATAAAATTTATTGATATGTGTGTTTTATGTTGAGTTTTATTTAGTTTTTTTTTTCTGATGGTGTGATGTAATCGTGTATTCATTGACAGGGAATCTACAGGAGTACACACACACAGATGTGCACTGCAGTGAAGTGACACTAATCTCGTGGTTAATTATTTCTTCCATAGTGATGTTTGCACAGATGCGACAGAGGCAGCACCCTTCTGTTGGAGTGCTCTCGCACTGCCCTGTTAGGAACGAGGTCTCTCCAGGTCATCTAGCCTTTGACAGCAAGACTCTGTAGCTATGCTCTCGGATGAAGTAGAGAGATGGCTTTGACTAGGGCATCCTAGGGCCAAATAGGATTTGTATGGATTGTGACAAGACAGAGTGCATGCGTGGTGCTTACTCTGTGCCTGTGTGAGACCAATTATTTCATTCCTTGGGAACAATATGTGTAAATCAGACACAACTGTTATCCTTATTCCACGGTTGAAGACATGGAAGAATCAAGAAGATAGATGACTTGCCGTAGGTGGTAAAAACATCAGGTAATGACGTCAGAACTTGAATTTAAAGGACTTTGAAGCTAGACTTCTTCTCCATACTTGTGAGATACTTGATAACTCCTTTTACCACATAGAGAGATTATTGACTAGAGCTTCTTCTAAGAAGCCGAGTGGGAGGTGAAACACAAAAAATGGCATTAAATCCGAACAAAGCAAATCCATGAAAACACAACCCAAATCGGTCTTTCCAACCTTCACATCAGTGATCTCTATTTTGCCCACCAGATGTCAGTAGATGCACACAGTTCTTTCTCCCATTTCCTTTGACTTGAGAAACCAATACATAAATACCGTACATGCTGTGTTACAATTTAAAGAAATCAGGTAAACATATCTACACTTCTCAATATTTCATATTTAATTCTACTCAGAAAAATCAGTAAAGCCACACACGCTGCATTAAAAAAACCTTTTTGTTGTTTAATTGGGTGAAGGCTTACAGATTATGTTACTTTTCCATTCAACATTTCTTACTTATTTATGTTCAATATTCCAGATACATATTGTTTCATCTCATTGATGGAAATTTCCACAATGTAACATTTTTGTTTGTTTCCTGTTTGCAATCCTCTTTCTTTCCTATCTCTTTTTAATCTTGACCTTGAATAAATGCTGCCATTTTGATGTCAAATGGTTTGTTATAATATGCGTGCAATTCCTCCCTAGGGTTATTGATCCTCTCACAGGGTTGGTATTATTGATCCCCTTATTGTATGGCTGAAAAGTGGTCAGATACAGACCAGTGGAACCCTGGAGATGATGAGCTACAGTCATAACAGTAGGTCTGGAACGGACCTTTATGGCACTATTAAGCTGGGTTTTTATGATTTTAAATTTTGTTCCTTATCTTCCTGTCCATTCTTTCCATGAACTTCTAATGTGATCCCTTTCAGGGCACTTGGTTGCAGCAGTCAGGTACTGCTTACTTCGATTGGTCTCAGAGTAGTGCGCACTGGTATTTCTTTGGTTCATCAATCCACTGGACTAGTTATGTCCATGTGATTTCAGTTTTCATCACTTCTTTTCTTATAGAAATGAAGAGACTAGTCATGTCATGGTGGATGGCCACGTCTGAGCCATTAAGACCCTGTGTTAGTCTGGGTAGACTAGAAAAACACATTCATAGACACTCATTGAGTATAGGAAAGAGCTTTATGTATACAAGCAGTTGAATATTGAGAAAACATCCCAGCCCAGTCCAGATCAAGTCCGACATTAGCTCATATGTTCGACACAAATCTATAAAGTCCTTTTCAGGCACAAAAAAACACATGCAAAGGTGCCAAATGCAGGGTGATCACAGGCAGTGGGTGCAAAGTTTTGTGGATCCAGTGTCAGTAGGAGCATCTCAGCGCTGGCTGTGGTCTCCATGTGGCTCCTACAGTTTCTAGGACATGGGGGTCTACCAGTGCATAGTGCCATCTGTCTTGTCAGTAGAGTGTCTCTCAGGAGTGAGCCAAGAGTGAAAAACGTGTCCTACCTCCAAGGAGGAATCTACAGGAGTTCCCAGAATTCTCAGGGGAATGCCATGACCACACAGAGGCCTCATTGGCTATGACCTGATTAACAGACTAGACTCCACCCCTTCACTCTTAATCCTCTCTAGTCCCAAATTGACACCAGATTATGGAATTACCACAGACCCTAACTGCTGCTCACTAAAGTAGGATGTACAGCTACTTGTGGACTCTGTTGTATCAATTGACTTTGAAGTACCCTAAGACCAGGGGTCCTTAAACTACGGCCCACGGGCCACATGTGGCCCGTCAAGGTCATTTATCTGGCCCACAGGGTGTTTTTGCCGCCTCTGCTGTCCAGATTAGCAGCCAACTCATCCTGGGCTCAAAGTTAATTTGTTCATAGTTTGTTTTTTTACAACTGTAGTCCGACCCTCCTACAGTCTGAGACACAGTGAACTGGCCCCCTGTTTAAAAAGTTTGAGGACCCGTGCCTAAGACTATGATCCTAAACATCTAGACCCAATGATCCAGTCCTTCAAGGAACTCAATTATATCTAAGAAATTTTCATAACTTTGTCTCCTATATGACCCATCACACATATGCCAATATATATAGAGATATATATGAACATATATATGAATATATATGCATATATATATGAGGGAGTACCAAGAATCCCAAAGCAAAGCAAACACCAGAAAAAATCTCCCCCAGAGTAGACATTTTGTAGCATGTACTTTTCCCTGCTAGGCAAGCTTTGAGCAACTCTCTCTGAGTTGGTGCACCCAGTGGCATCACCTGGAAAGAATCTCTCTGGTCACAATGAATTTTTTCATGAAAGCAGTTTCACTCAAACATCGTTTTCTTGTGATGGCCAATTTAAGAGAACAACTGTGACTTTTTTTTCTGTTTGGGAAAAATGCCCAAGAAACTGCTATGATATTCAACAGAGCTTACAAGGACAGCACTAAGGGACAAACTCAAGTATATGAGTGGTTTTCTTGTTTCTAAAGAGGTGAAATGTCAGCTGATGACAAACCTCATTCTGGACGTCCATCAATTTCCTGAATGGACAGAAATGTCAGTTCATCATGCATTTGGAGTTTGTTCTACCAGGTCAGACTGTTAATCAAATTTTCTATTTAGAGATTCTGAAAAGATTGCACAACAGTGTGTAACAAACAAAGGCCTGATTTGTGACAGATAGGGGACTGGTTTTGCCACTATGACAAAGCACCTGCTCCTGTGCACCAGTTTTTGGCAAAAAACAGCATGTTTCTCTTGCCCCACACACCTGACTCACCTAACTTCACTTCATGTAACTTCTTTTTGTTTTTGTAAATGAACAGGAACATGAAAGGACAAAGATTTGAAGACTTAGAAGGGGGGGAGAGAGAGAGAAAGAGAGAGAAGGAAGGTGCTGTTAGCCATCCAAGTTGATGAGTTTGAAAAAGTATTTCCTAGAATGGAGCTGCAGATTTGACAAATGAACTAAATGTAATGGAAAGTATTTTGAAGGTGTGTTAGTCCGGATAGACTAGAGAAACAAATTCATAAGCATGCATATGTATATAAGAGAGAGAGGTTTATATCCAAGAGGAATGGAACATTGAGAAAGCATCCCAACCCAGTCCAGTCCAAGCCCACAAAACTGATATTATCCCACAGGTCTGATACCAGTCTATAAAGTCTTCTTCAGACTCACAAAACACATCCAATGGTGCCAGAACAATCACAGGCCAGTGGGTGCAGAGTCTTGTGTATCCAGCGGTGGTAGAAGCTTCTCAGCGTTGGAGGGGAGTCTCTATGTGGCTTTTCCAGCTTCAGAGGTCTGGTTCCATCAAGGTAAGCCCATGTGACTTCTCCTCTGGCTCTTCCAGTTTCCAAGACTCAGGATCTATCAGCATGTTGCCAGGTTGTCTTCTCAGCTGCAATGTCTCCCAAGGACTGAGTCTTGAGTCTCTCAAATCCAAGGGGAAATTTCCACAAAATTTCCCAGAATTCTCAGGAGAAAGCCATGCCCAGAGGTCTCATTGACTATCTCTAGATTAATAGGCTGGACTCCACCCCTACACTCCCAATCATGAAACTGACACATGAGCACATGACTGCCACAGAAGATAATAAGGTTGTTTTGTTTAAAAAAAAAAAAAAGCACAGCTTCTAAAATGTTTTGAGTTTTGGGTGGTACCCTCTTATATTTGCAGCAAAGGTAATATCTTTGTATTAACCTTTTCTGTAAAACCAATTGGTAAATCTATATACACAAACATACTTATATGTATATATTTGTATGTATGTATATATATTTCTTTCTTAGGAGGCATACTTTCACTTCCCCTCCCACATCTGTTCAGCCTCCATGTCTATCCATGTATCTACTCAGAGACCCCTGTTATTATAGGCTTCTATATACGACCACACTTACCTGCATTGCCTTTAACTCTTGCACTCTTCCCAGGGTCTTAGCCTGACTCCATCATTTTTTGCTGACCTCTGTTTTTTAGTACATTGCTTTCCCCTTCACTCAAGTTAACAAGGGTTTACCCTCTAGCTAGTCACAATCTTTCCTCATAGAGTAGCCAATAAAGAATGTTTCTTTTGGGGGAGGGCATCACCGCCCTCTGGTGGGAGTGGGAGGCCCAGCCTTGCTCCTGGAGAGCTGCCGCTGGATTTGAACCGCCAATCCAGTGGGCCACAGTCCCGCACTCAACCACTGCGCCACTGGGGCTCAGTCGAATGCTTCTTTTTGTGCAAAAATCTTTTTTTGACTCTTTTTTTTTTAACAGTGATCTCATATGTTTTTCCTTTTTTGATTAAGTAATTTCACTCAGCTATGTTGATTCATTGTATTTGTGAGTTGTCTTGTCATTTAAAAAATTTTCTGTTGATTTTGTATCTATTGTCTTTATGTTTTCTTTTTAATTTTGATGGGGAGCTTTATTGATTTTCTTTGGGCTCCCTGGGTCATTTATTAATTCCTTCCCAAGTTTTTTTTTTTTTGTTCTACTTATTTTTTTTAAAACATCATTTTGTTGGGGGCTCATACATAAATACATATACTGTGCCAAGCACCTTCACATGCCTGCTGTTGTTATCATTCTCCAAATATCTGCTTTTCCACTTGAGCCCTTGGTAACAGCCTCTCATCCCTTCCCTTCCGTCCTTGTATTTTGAAATCTACTTGATGCCCTCTGCATTTGGAGTTCCATAACCACAGTAATTCCCCTTCATACTTTGTAATTATCTTCATTTGCAAAGGGAGGTCTCTGGTTCGCCGTTTTCAGTCTGGTAGGTTTTGTTTAACTGTGGGTAGTTCTATAGCTGTGCTAGCTTTTGCATGTTTTTGTCACGATTATCTCAGGTTATTGTGCACCTTTTTAATTTTTCTGTCTGGAGTGCTCCCTTCAGTATTGCTTTTCATGCTTGTCTGCTTTTACAAATTTCTGTTTATCTGAAAATGACTCAATTTCACCATCACGGTTGAAGAACAGTTTTGCCCTGTAAATGATTCCTCATTGGCAATTTTTCTTTCAGAGTTTTAAGCATGTTATTTCATTTGGGCTGTAGGATGTCTGCTGATGGACTACAGTGTAGTCTTCTTGGTTCTCCTTTATAGGTAATGTTTCATTTTTTTTTTCTGAGCTGATCTCAGACTTCTTTCTCGGCCTTTTCTTTTGAAAAGTTTGATTATGATATGCTATGGGGATTTCCCTTTGGGCCATTTACTGTTTGGGTTTTGTTCAGCTTCTTGAATACATCTTTCACATCTGTCATGCTATTGGGGATGCTTTTTGAAGAAAATGGTTTTCTCTGTGATTTGTCTTCTTGTTTCCTCTTGTTCTGGAATTCAATCTGTTTTTAAGCATTCACCACCTGTTTCCTGTGGACATGATAAAGAATGTGATTGTGTGTGACTCTCTGTTCAATAGCACATTTGAGGGTGGGTATGGCTGGTGTTTGCTGCTTTCTATTGATGATCAGATGGTATAAACATGGATAGTAGTCCTCCACCAGTCGGTGGGACTTCAGAAAGTACAGTTGTGACTGGGTTCTTGGGCACTGGTATTCTCCCATTGAGTTGGAGAAGAACAAACAAGAGAAAGAAGCAAAAACAACAGCTAAAAATAATGACTTTTAAAAAGCAGGGGAAGAAGGCAAACAACAGGAAGAAAAAGAGAATGTAATAAGCGAGAAAAGTATAAAAGCAAATGAAGATAAAAGACAAAAGAGAAAAATACAATATGCAAAATGTGGGATGTTAAAAATATAAAAGAGAACTTATAAAAAACTGAGAAGATATAAAGGAAGACAGAATGAAAAGAGAAATAGAAGAAAATAAACAAAACATAAGGACAGATAACAGAAAAGTAGGTGAAGGAAGATGTCGGACAGTGTTAAGACATGACAAAATATTAATAATTTATAAAATAATCAAATGTCCATGGGGGGCGCAGGGAGGGAGAGGGGAAATGGGGAACAGATACCAAGGACTCAAGCAGAAAGCAAATGTTTTGAGAATGATGACTGCAACATATATACAAATGTGCTTGACACAATGGATGGTTATATGGATTGTGGTAAGAGTGGTATGAGCGCCAATAAAATGATTTAAAAAAAAAGACAACATAAAAGCAAAGTGTGTAAGACTGAGTTACGTCGGAAAGCATAATAAGTTATCTCTCTCTCTCTCTCTCTCTCTCTCATTTATCTATCTATATATCAAGAAAAGAGTTCACAAAGTTGTGGAAATAGGCAAGTCCAGGTTCATGCAGGTTCCAAGTCTGTAGGTCAAATGTTAAAATGGAAGCTTCTTCTGACTCTGGTAGTTCAGGAAGCTGATGTACTCAAGATCAGGTGGAAGACCACAGACTGGTTACATGGCAGGCCCCTGATGACTTCCAGAATCAACAGGCAATATAGCAGGCCATTGCCCCAAGTTCAAATAACTGGTGGCAGATGAGCCAGAGGCAAATTCAGACCCAGCAGAAAAGCAAGCAAGTTTCCCAGAGTGCCTCTCTCTATAGGAAGCACATCCTCACATCCTCAAGGGCATGTAATTGCATCAGAGTGTGGGTGTTGCACTCCACCATAATTTTATCCCCTTATGGAGATTATCACGTGACTGGCCATGATTACATTGTGTAAGCTTGCAATTACTAAATGTTAACTATCAAATTACTGAGAATCCTAGCTTAGCCAAGTGAACTTTAGGTCAGCCTAACTATCATATATAGAAATGAGAAAAAAGATGTCAAGAGAAAGAAATGTGGAGAAATCCCAAAGAAAAGAGAAAACTGTGGGATCCTGGGCAGCTGATGTAGGTTTGCACACCCTACCAGTCAAGAGGTCACCAGGGTAAGGGCAGGGGGTGGAATGACAAGTCCTAGATGGGCTTCCTGCAACCTATATATTGCCTGGGGCCAGAGTACTTGATATGGAAGTATTTAAAGCTGGCTCAGATACTTGTTCCTGAAATTCTTTTTGGACCAAGAGGGCAGCTGTGGGCAGAGTGGTTGGTCATGGACAGAGTTCTTGCTCATCTATAGACGGCCAGGGATAAGAACTGCTTGTCCTCCTAACCTGATGCTGAGGCATTCATGCACTTCCAGACATGGGACGATGCACCCAGTGCCCAGCAGGTCATGACTTAGACCTCAGGCTGAGTCGTGCATTAAGTCATTAAGAGGGCTAGGTAATAGGGAGAATACCACTTTTCTTGTCACCATATACCAGTGTACTGACTGCAAAAGTTCAAGCTCACCACAAGACAATTCACCTATCCGTCTTTTCTCTTGCTACTTTCAGTCAGCATCTTCTCCTTGTTGGAATTTAATCCACTGCACCATCCTTTTATCTGAAGCTCAAGTTCCAGGATTACCATTCATATCTGTTTCATTTGATTTCTTCTATCTTTGTTGTAGATGTTTGTGTAGTGTGTCTACTTATTTTGCCATCTTGTCTGAAGTTTTCCACCCTGAGAGTTGATCCAGCATATTAGTATTGAGAGATTGAGAAGACAGTCATAAAGGTCAGTGGGTAGACATGGAATTATGTATGTTTTTTCCCTCCCCCTCCCTCCCCCTGAATCTTTTGCTTTCTTTTTGATTGGTCTCTGTTAATACTGAGTTGGCTACTTATCTAAGCTAGACATGGAATGCAAGTTTGGGGAAAAAGCAACGAGACCAATGGTCCCAGAGGAACTGTGGAGGAGGGAGTAGTGAGCAAACAGCACAATAGATAGGGGAACAACTAGGGAATTAAATACAACAATAAGGAGGATGTAGAGATCCTGCAGGTGTTGGAGCAACAGCAATATCATTGAGAGGAATTTCTAAAAAGCAGAAGGAGGATGAGCATTATGGTGCAGCAGGAGGAAGGTAAATGGTAACAGAGAAAAGATATAGGAAGCAAAACTATGGATAAAGATATAAGCAAAGGTAGGTACATATGTAAATACTTTGGTTCATAAAAATAGATATATTGGCCTAAGTACATATATTTATATGGCAATACACTGTGGATGGTCTTCAGGTCTCTGCTCATGCCCCGTCTCAATGCAAGAACACTTTGTTCTAACAACCCGGCATTCTGTGATGTTCACTCTCCCAGCACAATTGATAAAGACAAAATGGGTTCACAAGCAAATGTGCTGAAGAAAGTGGTTGGTGCCTGGCTATCAAAAGATATAGTGTCTTGGGTTTTAAAGGTTTGAAGTTAAACCAGCAGCCATCTAGGAGAGAAGCAACAAATCCACAAGGAGGAAGCACACCAGCCTGTTAGATCATGAGGTGTTGATAGGATCAGTTATCAGGTATTAGAAGACCTAAAACAAATGATCATAACCACACACACACACCCTTCCACACAGGGGAAATGACAACAGAAACACCCGTGAAGGGAGACAGTAGCTGGTATAAGATATGAAAATAATAATAATTTCTAAATGATCAAGGATTCATGAGGGAGGGAGGGAAAATGACTTGATAACAAGGTCTCAAGTAGAAAGAAATGTTTTACAAAGGATGATGGCAAGATATGTACAAATGTACTCAACACAATGGATGCATGGATTGTTCGAAGAGCTGTAAGAGTCCTCCATAAAATGATTTTTTTAAGATAAGATATTAAAAAAATAAAGAAAAAAATCTTGGAAAAATAAAAGAGAAACAGAAGAAAATGTACAGCAGAGAAACAGAATAAAAATTAAAAAGGAAAGGGAAGAAAAAGAAAAAACAAAACAAAACAAAAGGTGAATACAAAGGTAGGGTCCTGGCCAGAGAGAAGAAAACTGTGGTATACAGGTGACCTGGCTTATGCGGGTCCCCTCTGCCAGCCAAAGAACAGATGTGGCTGTGTCAAAAGGGTACAAGGGATAAGATTCTAGGTCTTAGATGGAGCTACCTCTGATCTAAATGCTGTCTGGGGTCAGGGAACTTGATCTGGAAGTAGTTCCTGCCAGCTCAGAGATTGTCTGAGTTCAAAGTACCCAGACATTTTGGGGTGTCCTAGAAGGCAGCTGGGAGGCTGGTTGTGGAAGAAGTTCTT
The DNA here is from genome assembly GCA_004026705.1 of Nesogale talazaci. NCBI lineage: Eukaryota > Metazoa > Chordata > Mammalia > Afrosoricida > Tenrecidae > Nesogale > Nesogale talazaci. The sequence goes on from PVJH01004320.1 coordinate 16,762, forward strand.
GTGACGTACGGTACATTCTGCTGGTCTGGTGAAGTGGAGTTCATGTTAATCCAGACATGAGGGTGGTGCCCTTGGCACAAGATCCTTAAGGGCATGGTTTAAGCTTCAGGCAAGCAGGGTCTGTACAGGAGGTGTGTCACTGGCTGCTAGGCCGAGAAGGGGAGCATGTAGGCTGACCTTGCTTCTGGTCATAAGGAGGGTGTGGTGAACAATGGAAGGGTCACATCTTTTTGGTCCCAGTCCCTCCTGTTTGGGTGTTTGTGCTGTTAGCTCACTGGCTTCATCAAAGACTGCTTGCAAAAGTTAAAGATGGCCTCCACTGCATCAGACCAGATTGCAATTCATCTGTTCCTTCCACTTCCTGTCGAGTCACTTGGTTCAGCTTCCTTTCCTAGTTGATGTTCAATCTACTTCTCTATTCTTTTGCTGAAGCTCAGGGTTCCAATATAATTATCAATATTGGTTTCAATATGAGCTCTCATTTCTTTGCTGTAGATAATCTGAGTAGTGTGTTTCTATATGTAGCCAGCTATCTTGCTGGAAGTTCTGGTCTCTTTTCTTTTCATATAAAGCTTGCAATTTATAATCTCTTGCAGTAGGGCTTTGTATAGCTCTTTTGTATCTCTGGTTACTGCTAAAGAAGTTATTTTTTGGGTAGCTATTGTATTAAGGAACTTGACTCATCTCTGCATGTTGATATGATGTCCTGCTAATTTTCTGGATTTTTCTAGAAGGTTCAGCAGTTTTCTTGTTGAGTTGTTGGGATTTTCTATGTATAGGGACATATTATTAGCAAGCGGGGATAGTTTTACTTTTTTTCTTACCAGTTTGGATGACTGTTGTTTTTCAGGTTTCCTTTATTTCCCAATACAGTAGTGACTAGGAGTGGTGACACAGGCATCTTTGTCTGTGTCCTGTGTGTACTGAAAATGGTGGCAAGCTCTCTCTGTTAAGGATGTTTGGTTTTGATTTTGTGTATGTCCTTAAGTATGTTGAGGAATACTTTGTTCTACACTGATTGATATGATCAAGTATTTCTTTTCCTTTCTTTTTGTTTGTTTTTTTAAAAAGATATTTGGTTATGCTGATTTTTTAAACCCATATCAAACCATCTTGTATTCCTAATATTAATCTCACTTGGTCATGGTATACATGGTATACATTCTATTGGCTAGGATTTTGCTAAAGATATTTATATTTATGTTCACAAGAAATAATGGTATGCAACTTTCCTTTTTAGTGATACCTTTGTTTGGCTTTTGTATAAGGACTTTACTTCCTTCATGAAATGAACTTGGAGATAATTTCATCCTTTTATATATTCTGGAATAGTTTGAGTTGAATTTTTTTCAGGACTTCTCTTAAATTTTGACAGAATTCTCCTAAAACAATCTGAACCAGTTAATTTTTTAAAACTGTTGGTAGCTTTTACTATTAATTTTTGATGATCTCTTTAACTTCTTGGTTACTTGTCTGTTAAATTTTTAAAATCTCTGTTGGTTACTTTAGGTTATTATTGCTGTGTGCCTCTCTGAAGTCAATTCCAACTCGTAGCAATCCTACGTCCAACAGAAGAAGCCATCGCCCAACACCGCGCCATTCTCATAATCATTGCAATGTTTGAGCTCATTGCCTTAGTCACAATACCAATGCAGATGCAATCGTCTTCTCTGCAGGCTGGCCTAGCCTGATGATATTTCCAAAGTCTGTGACATGAACTTTTGTTGTCCTTGCTTTTAAAACTTGTTCTGGTTGTACCTCTTCCAAAATGATTTTCCCTTCTTCTGGCCCCAAACCAAACTCATGGCCATCAAGTCACTGCTGACTCACCGTGACTCCCTGTGAGTCTCTGAGACTGTAACTGTTTATGGGAACAGGAAGTCCAGTCTTTCTCCCACAGAAATGCTGTGGCTTTCAAGCTGATGACCCTGAGAATTGCAGCCCAACACTTACCTACGACATCACCAGGGGGCTTCTTTGCTTCTGGCAGTTGGTGATATATTTCATATCCTTCACCAACATCTTATTTCAAATGCTTCATCTTTTTTGGTCTTCCATATACATGGTCCACTTCTGAATACATATGACGTTATAGACTATACCAAGACTTGAGTCAGGCACAACTTAGTCTTCATGACCTTCCTGCTTTTTAACACTTTAAAGAGATCTCTTACAGCGTACTTGCCCTGTGAAATGCACATTTAACTTCTTGACTGGTGGCTCCATGGGTGATAATGTCAGGTTTAAGTGAAATGAACTCCTTGACAACTTCATCGTCTGTTCTGTTCATCACGATGTCATCAGTTGGTTGAGTTGTGAGGAATTTTGTCGAATGTTGAAGTGTAATCCAAAGGGAAGCCTCTTGCTTTTGTACTATCTCTGTAAATATTCTAGGTCGTCTTGACTTCCATCGAGGAAGGTTATTAGGATGCAGATGCTGCAGGTTGTTAATGAGTCCTTCTCTAAGCCAGGCTCCATGATCTTCTTCACACAGTCCAGTTTCTGGTTGCTTTTGATTTGCACTTACTGAGTCCTTATAATGATCTACTATATTCTTTTGATTAAGTGTATTAATTTTCTGTGCTAACCCTGTTATTTATTTTTATTTTACTAAGCTTAAAAAAAAACACCACCTGTCTACCAGTTTAACATACTATGGTGACGTGTATGGTGCTGTCACTTTAGAAGCTATGTCACTGCTATTTTCCAATATCAGCATGGTTACTTAAAGTGAACAGATCTCAGTGGAAATTTCAAGCTAAGAACAGACTGAAAACCTCATGAATATCAGCAGAATACTGCCAGATATAATACCAGAAGATGAGCCCCTCAGGTTGGAAGGTACTCCAAATATGACTGAACAAGGGTTGCCTTCTTAAAGGAGAGTTGAAGCTAACGATGTGGACGAAGTCAAGCCTGCAGGTAAAAGCCTTTGGGGCTTTCATTTGCTAATGGGACAGGACTCAAAATTAAAGGAAACAGTTGCAAAAATCTATTAATGATTACAATATGAAAAATACAAATTTAGAGAAGTTGGAAATCAATAAAAAAGGAACCGAATGCTTAAAGCATCATATTCTAGGATTTAGTGAGCAGATATGGACTGGTATTGTCCATTTTGTATAATAAAGTCATTTGGATTACTCTGTTGGAATGACAGATTCAAAAGAAATGACATGACATCTGTTATCAAAAGGACCTTTCAAGATCTATCTTGAAGTACACTGCTGTCTGTGATAGGTTTTGTCCTCACACAAGGAAATCCAACTATCAATCCAACTATTACTCAAATTTATGCACCAACTAATAAAGCTAGTGATGAAGAAGTTGAAGAATTCTACCAACAACTCCAGTCAGAAATTGATCAAACATGCATTCAAGATGCATTGCTAATTATTGGAGATTGACATGCAAAGTTTGGAAACAAAGAGGAAGGAACTCTACTTTAAAAATATGACTTTGTTGATCGAAATTTAGCTGGATATCACTTGATAGAGTTTTTCAATTACACAAAAGGCCACGATACACATGGACTTGTCCACATGGGATATACAGAATATAATGGTCACATAAAACCTGTACGTGAAGCAAGAGGCAACACATAAACCAAATCGATTACATCTATGGGAAACAATGACAGAGAAGCTCAGTATGAATACCTAAGAACAGGCCAGAGTTGGCTACGAAATCAACCATCAGTTGCTCATATACAAGTTTAGGTTTAAGCTGAAGAAAATTAGAACAGGTCTAGAAGAACCAGAATCCAGGGCTGAGCCCCGGTGGGGTAAGTGGTTGAGTGCAGGACTGCGGCCCGCAGGCTTGGCAGTTCAAATGCAGCAGCTGCTCTCAGGAACAGCACTGGGTAGCACCCACGACCACCAGAGGCAGTGATGCCCGTTCCCCCCCCCCCCCAAAAAAAGAACCAGAATATGATCTTGAGTATATACCATCTGGATAGTAAGAGCATCTCCAGGACAGATTGGATGCATTGAACACTAATGGCAGAACAGTTGCTGAGCTTTAGGATGGCACCAATAATATTCTATGTAAAACAAACTAAACATCATTTTTTTTGGCATCACTGCCCTCTGGTGGTCGTGGGAGCTACCCATCCTTGCTCCCAGAGAGCTGCTGCTGGATTTGAACCGCCAAGCCAATGGGCCACTGTCCCGCACTCAACCACTACCCCACCAGGGATCAGCCCAAAACACCATTTAAAGGACATGAAAGAAAGTAAAGATCAAGTCAATGTCAAAAGAGAGTCTGAAACTTGCCCTTAATCATAGAGTAGCCAAGGCAAATGGATGAAATAATGAAGTCAAAGAGCTGAACAGAAAACTTCAAAGAGAAGCTTAACAAGAGAAAGTAAAATATTATAATGTAATATACTAAGACTTAGAAAACCCAAAGGGAAGAACATGCTCCGCATATCTTCAGTGTTTAAAGAATTCCAGAAAAATTCAAGCCTTGAGTTGAAATACTGAAAGATTGTATGGGAAAAATGTTGAACAATGCAGAAAGCATCAAAAGACAATGGAAAGAATACTCAATATCATTGTATCAAAAGGAAATGGTTGGTATTCAATGATTTCAAGAGATAGCATGTGATCAAGAACCAATGGTACTAAAAGAAGAAACTCAATTTTTCCTGAAGGCATTAGCCAGAAACAAGGCTCCAGAAATTGGTGGAACACCAACTGAAGTGCCTCAACAAGTTGATGAAGCCCTGGAAACACTCACTCATCTATGCCAAGGTTCTGACCTGAACTCCTAATAGCTTTCTGTAGACTAATCTTTTTCCTGTGGAGCAGCTGGTGGGTTTGAACTGTCAACCTTGAGGTTAACAGTCCAAGGCTTAACCCACCATACCATCTATGAGTCAGAATCGACATGGTGACAATAAGTGTTTTGATATATCCATGTGGGGTGGGTGTGCTACTTTGGTTACTAATTTAGCAGCACGAGGGTACTTCTTACCTGTCTGTATGTGAATAGAGTAACAGGTAGCAGTGTGAACGTGGGTCTCCTCTGTTTGCTGGCTGTGTAGAGCAGCTGTAGGTACGGTGAAGAGATATTGCTTGTCATCTGTTAGTTGATATTGTTATTGATCCAGTGATGAAGAAGCCGGTATGGGTACTTGCTATTTGAGTGATGTGACAGGTGGCAAGTGTGACTGACTTGTGAGGGCACCTCCCTTCACTCTGGGTTGGTTTATAGTGTTTCTCAATCTTGGTGGTAATTCTGGTTTCTCTTTGCCTGTGTATGTTGTCTTTTGTGTCTCGAAAGGGCCACGCTTTGTCATCTTCTTTGTCTCCTTTCCTAATCACTGCCTCTGTCCTGTTTCTTTGTCCAGTGAGTGTTTCATCTGATTCTTTCTCCTTTTATTGGATGTTTTTAGTTCAAGGATTATCATCGGTATCAAGTTCACTTAGTTTCTTAAGTTTTTTGTTTTAGATGGTGATGGAATGTGTCCCTAGGATGCCATCTTGTCTCCTCTGCCCATTCTTAAAAATAATCTTATCATGTGTTTCTAGTATGTCTATCCATGGGTAGATTGTTGTTAGATGCTGTCAATTTTGACTCCCAGTGACTCATGTGACAGAGTAGGATCTCTGCAGAGCATTTCCTAAACTGTTATCTTTGTGGTGGGTAGTCATTGACTCTTAATGATCTAATGTCCTATATGAGGAGGCTTCCAACGTTTGTTGAAAAGTTGAATTAAAAAATACTGGAATTTTTCTATGAACTTGATTGAAGTATCCTCATGTAGTGTAACTGTCTATAGGTTTTTTTTTTCTGGAATGTGATGTATATAGAAGTTGAGTCAAGTTCTGTGAGTCACTCTGAGGAGGTTCAAACTGCCAATACTTAGGATAGGAAATATCATTGACAAGTATACGTATGTACATGTCTATTTGTGCCTGCGTGTATACAATAAGCATCCATGGTTCTGAGGGTTAGGTTTATGCTGGTAACTATAAAGTCAATGGTTCAAATCCGCCAGCAACTCTGTGGGAGAAAGCTGAGGCTATTTTCTCTCATTAAGATTTACAGCCATGGAAACTCTACATTAGCATTGCTATGAGTTGGAGTTGACTCGATAGCAGTGAGTTTTGGGTACATACATATACAATTCCATTATTTTTAAATTGACATCTTCAACAACCTATTTGAAGCCTCCTCATTATGAGGCGGTGCCAACTCATAGAACTGCCTGTCTGACTTTTCAAGACTGAAATAGATTATAAGAGCAGAAAGCCCCATCTTTCTTCCAATTTCAACATGTTTATGGGAAAATTCCATGATCTTTTCATTTCATTTTGAATACTCCTCATATGTTTTATTAATACGTGAGTTCTGTCATCTTTGGGCAACATCTTCTGTAACTTTCACCATCTATTGTCACCCATGTAATGCACAGTGCAACGGGAGCAGGTATACCATTATATATATATATTTGCCACATTTAGAGGAAACAGACAGGGCAGGGGACCCATTCTAACTTCTAGATTCCAATTGAATCCGAGGTGGAGTGGGAAAGGGTCAGGTAGAAAATGATAGGGACTGGGGGGATTTTTGTTTTTTTAGACCTACGGCCTATAGCTGTTTCCTTCTCAGAGTTCTGTGAGCATTGATCAGGGTGAATGCAGGACTTGCTCATTCCTTCTGTGCAGGAACACTTGGTTTCACAATAGCATGTCATGCGTCGTAAGCACGCAGAGCTCCCGACGGCCCTCGCCTCTTCACCCAGCGTCACAGTGTTAGGTGGGCAGCGCCAGCTTTTGAATCAGGAAGCAATTTTGAAATCAGTCATGTTCTGATCCCACAGGCCTGTTTCCATCTGATTAATAAGCTCCACTTTCAAGGACCACCCCGTTTACTTCCTTTGGGCAGTTTCCCTCCCTCAACTCTCTCTCCAAGTGTCTGCACACACAATCCTCTTCTCCCTTTTGACTGACTCCAGCAGTATGAACTGCCAGTCTCCCCCAGAGGAGGGAGCCCAGTGCCCGCTTGACCTTGCCAGAAGGAATTTCTCTCTCTCACTTGAATTTTCTACTTGTCTACCTCCAGGCCTTGACTGCTGGCCATGCTCCCCTCTGACCACCCCGAATAAATCTTCCCTGTGTCCATGACAGCTGCTGATTTAGCTTCTTTTATTATTATTATTTTTTTAATTGAAAGTAAACCTTCAAAGCAGCTCGGCCACCCGAGCAGTTCTGCTGAGCACTGCAGCAGCGCTAGTGAACCTCAAACAGAAGCCCTCACCTTTCTCCTGCCCTCCTCTCCTGCTTGGGGCAGAATCGCAGGGCGCTGTGGAGGTTGCCAGGGACACTTAACTTTCAATTTCGCTTTTGCACTTGAAGGAAGGCACAGATATGGAAAAAGTGGTTGTGGGGTGAATTAGAAAGTGGCTGTGCATCCAGCAGAGAGGAGAAGACAGAAGGGAGGGAAAGAGGGTTAGAAAAGAGAGGGATTAAGATTGAGATTGAGATTGGTGGAGGAAATGCAAATCTAATCTCTTGATAAAAGAAACCTGGAGGTATAGTTGTCCTGTGCAGTTCCACTACTAGGAGGTACTTGGAAAGGGATTTTTAAAAGTATATTCAAATTCAGCAATTGTTTTGGAGGAAGGAGGGACAGGAGCGGAGGGGAGTGGTAAATAGAATGTAGGGGGTGATGGAGTGAAGCTCCTAGATTTGGTCCAGGGACTTTGTCTTAAATATTTGCCGCTTTGTGTGGGCTGCTTCCAGTTTTTATACTGCCTCCCAAACTAACTTTTATGATGGAGTATTTTAATGTTTAGAGACTTTGAGGAAATAATATAATATAATATAATATAATATAATATAATATAATATAATATAATATAATATAAAACAGATTATGGCCACCACTTGGATTTGACAATGGTTAAATGGTTTTTCCTGTCTTAATAATTTGGATCTCTTGTGTGTGTGTGTGTGTGTGTGTGTGTGTGTCTATATAATGGGACCATTTGGATGTGAAGTTGCAGAGGTGATGAGAATTCTTTGACAATTTCAAATGCTCGGTTTGGTCACTGTGGACACGTGTCAAACAATCTCATCATCCTAAAATTAACTCAGACCATTAAGTATAAGGTCATTGAGGCAAATATCAAAGTATTAGGGCAATAAACAACACATATTACTATTCTTTCTGCATCATCATCCCCCATAAGCATTGTCTTCTTTAGTGGACTCCCCCAGGGAGAGTGGGTACGAGCAGGAGGTGATGTCTCCTTAGTTCCCAGCTTTCTGAAACGTTAGTGTCTCTACCTGGGTGCATATAGGCAATTCAGCTGGCTGTTTGACATCATTTTGGAAATTTCGTGGCATTCGGTCTTATTGGGATTCCCCAGGCTTTCAGAGGTGACTCTTCAGACCATCGGTTGGTTCTTGCCAGTGTCTCAACATTTAGGCTGGGCCTAAATATCATCTTATCATTTCTCTTCCAAAAGGTAGCTTCTGGTGTCCATGTCTTGTAAGGGAGTTCGATAACTTGCAATGCCTTCTAGGGTGTCCTCATCAGATACTGTATCATAAAACATTGTGGGTTAATCTCAGACACTGAGTTGAATTAAACAAACTTGACACAGAGTATAGACTGTATGAGAGCATACAGATCAAGTTTAAAAAGAGACAGACCTCATAGATTATAACAGCAATCTTTGATCTCTTTTAACGAATGTGTTAGGCATGGTTGTTCACAGAACCAAAATCAGTGATGTCTTTATATGTATAAGGAAGTCGTTTTTATCAAGATGACCTCGCAGCCCAGGCCAACCCCAGCCCGTGGGTTCGATGCTATGTGAGACTGGACTCCTGCAGCTACAAGCAGATGATACGGAAAGGTGAAGCAGGGAGAAGATCACAATCCTGTGGGTGGAATAGTGCATGGATCCAAGATTAGTGGCAAAATAGCTGGGTGTCAACAGCTCTGCAAGTCTTTAGCTCACATGGGGTTGCCCCTAGAGGCAGACACAGAGTCCCAGTGAGGAGGAAGGCAAATGACTGACAAGAGGAGAGAAGTTTCTAGTGTGTCTCTTACGATGGGCCACACACCTCAGGAGTCATCACTAGGCTCCCACCTAACTGATAGATGATCCTTCATCCCTCCACTTTCACACAGGTTCAAATTGGCTTAAAATCTAACCACTACCATCAACCATTTTTTACTTTATTTCTCTTCATAAAATTTTGACCTGAAAGATTGAGAAAGCTATGTAGAATGCATATATTCTAGATTTCTCTGATTGCTTCTTCCTTTAGCCAGACCCTTTGTAACCAGGGATCTATGAGGGAATTCAGCTGTAAAGCCTCAAGGCATTGATGTTCTGTAGTGAATTAACTTCCATCTTGTGTATCTAGAATGTATTACAGGGACCTCCTCCCTGACTTACATATTTTAGGGCAACAACTACACTTATGGCCATCTTTTAAATTTTTCCTTCGTATATCTTATCATTCAGAATATCTTGTCTCACATACTTTGCTGATATGGTTATTCTGAGAGGTTTGATTTTGTGATTTATTATTCCAAACACTGTTGCATTTATAAAGAGACTGATAACAAATGCTAATAATAATAATCCAATAAGGGGGTGAGCCCCGGTGGCGTAGTGGTTGTACGCGGGACTGCAGCCCACTGGGAAGGAGGTTCAATTCCAGCAGTGGGGCTGGGCCTCCTACTTCCACCACCAGAGTGCAGTGATGCCCAACCAAAAATAAAAAAAGAGAGAGAGAATAATAATACAATAAGAACAACAGCAAAATGAAATATTTTATTGACATCAAAACTGATGTTATGGCGAAGTCATTGAACAGAACCCCACCATAAATTGGGGACTACATGTATTTATATTCCATTCTTAGGATCATAAAAAAACAGAAAAGCAGTTAACTAATTTTCTTGGGTCCATTGTTCACTTGAGGGCCCCTTGTTGAAAAAGGCTGATTCAGAGTTAAGTCTTGATACTTCATTAGGATCCAACTAATTATTTTTGATAATCACACTTTACAAGTGATGTCACTTATTTCATACTAGGTCATGAGGAAAAGCATTTATTTATTTTATTTTTTGGTATCACTGCCCTCTGGTGACAGTAGGAGGCCTAGCCTTGCATCTGGAGAGCTGTTGCTGGATTCGAACCGCCCATCCCGTAGGCTGCCATCCCGCACACAAGTGACTTAACAACTTGTCAAGCTGACGCACTTGGTAATCAACTGATAGGTTGATGCACTCATAGGTGAGACTTTTACTTTCCAGCAAATCTGATTGTAAGGTAAAATTCTTCAAAGCAATATCTCAATTTCATATCGGAATTTCACCACCAAAGAAAATTTCATGTCATGAAAAGTGGATCTTAACTTTTAGAGAACATTTCGTACGTTTTAGATTTTTTTTTGGGGGGGGGGATGTAAAAGAAATTCATTTCCTATTTGAGCATTTTGATTAACATGACATTTTGTATACAAAAGATGCCTAGACTTAGACAGACTATGTTTATATGCTTTATGATGGCAATACAGATTATGAGAAATAGTGTTTTAATTCTGACCAGATTTTATGCACACTTAGACTTCAGACCTGGAACAGATGATTTCAAAGTATTTTATAGTAGTGAAAAAGAAAAAAAAATCCTCTTAAGATCTCCCTTCTGTACTCTTATCTTACAAGAAGGAAGTATGGCTTAAGCATGATTATCTACCTGTTTCATAGGGGAGAAATAATTTCTAATAAATTATAATGATTGCCCCAAAGCACTCAAGTTTGCAGAGGAAAACCAAAGGTCACATCTCACTTATGGCTGCGTGGCCTTGACCACCCATGACCTGCTGTAAGCCTTGACATGTTTTTTGCATATTAAAGAAAATGCATATGGAAAAAAAATAGGTGACATTCTTTCAGTGAAAGAGGGAGTTCATGGCTTTTCCCCTGGAACATCGGTGGACTTTATGACTACGTCAACCAATGTATCCTAACATGATGATGTACCAGGTGCTGAGCCCACTCAGACCCTCAGAGAGTAGGCGCTTCCATGTCTTTTTTTGTTTTGGAACACTCAGCTTCGAAAGCTGGCCATCATCCTAGAGCGAGTCGGAAGACCCATGTGGAGAAGAAGAGAAGCCCTTTGCTGATATCCTAGCCAAACTCAGAGTTGACCACCAGCAGCTGTCAATTGCGTCGGTGACCCGCTCTTGGATGGGACTCATCTAGTCCAGGGGGAGCCCCTGTAGCTGCTGTTGCATGAGTGTAGGCAGCCATTCCAACCAAGTTCTCCCATAATTGGAGATGGGTGAGCAAAGCAAAGGAGTGCTCTTCAGAGAGTAGGGTCTTAGGCAGTTTGTGATGTAGCAAAGGTAACTGCAACAATTTTCAATTACAGTATATTGATAATGCCGCTCATCCCATAAAACCGATCCAAAACAAACCAACAGACAAAAACAAGCAACCAAAACCAAGCGCCCTGTAGCAGAGTCAATTTCAGCTTATAGCAAGCCTCTAGCACAGCGGTTCTCAACCTGTGAGTCGCGACCCAATTGACAATCGCCTGATTCCTAACAGTAGAAAAATGACAGGTATGACGTATTCATGAAAATCATTTTAAGATTGTGGAGTCACCACAACGTGAGGAACTATGTTAAAGGGTTGAGGCATTAGGAAGGTTGAGAACCACTGCTCTAGTGCAAAGTAGAACTGCCCTTTTGGCTTTCTGAAGGTTTCACAGCAGAAAACCTCATCTTGGCTGATGGATTCAAACTGCTGAAGTTGTGGTTAGCAGCTCACTACACAATGCACTATGCTACCAGCGCTCCTTTGCTATAAAGGGGAGAGGATTCGCAAGAATAGAGGGTATGAAAAGGCTTTGCAAACTGCAAAGCAACTCTGTGCTGATGTTCACCGTCCTTCTTGACTGTCAAGAGTGACAATCCACACTCTGAAGTGCAACGTAAGAAGGTTCTTTCCTTCTCAGATCTGACTCCATTGTCTTCAAATGTCATCTTGTTATTAGGTCCTAGGAAGTGAGAGGGTATTTAGAAGAATGGATTCTTATTAAAAAGGTCTAAGAGAGCAAGTTTTCAAAGCTAAAACACTCTTTTACATAAGCAGGCTTTCTGGAGTTAGCATGCGTATCTGCACCTGGGCCCCACCTGGACATAATTAACTTTTTGAGCTCAGAGTGGAGAAAATTATGTAAAAAAAAACTGGTGCAATTTGTCATGATTCATGCCGCACAATTGTAGCAACATGCAGTGTGCTTTATATAAGGATTATGGAGCACAGATGACATAATATTTAGATAACCAGACCTGGAGAACCATCTGGTTATGTTCTCCTTCATGACTCTTCTGTTTCTTGAATTATGTACTGAGGGATGGAAACCAACAGATGACCTACAGACAGGACCTTTAATCTCAAGCAAGAAGGCCCATCAATGTATCAGGACAAAATACAAAAGAGACAAGACTGGATGGGCACAGAGATCACAGCTGCAGGGAAGGGGTGGTGAATAATTTACTATACCCTGAAGTTAATGGGAAAAAATGAGCTATGGGGCTTCAGTAAGCCACTGCCTACCTCTCTCCTTTTGGACTATTCATACCTGCATAGCCCTCCGAATATTTTTTGAAAAACAGAACTGATTTTGTTTGTCATTATGCACAGCAGTGCACACACCTCTTCGACACTGCAAACATGATCACTCTCCTTTTCTGTTATTCTTACCCCAATCACTCCCCCTTTCTGTTATTCTTACCCCAGTAGCATAAACCAACCAACTCGTAAGGCTTTTATTCAATGGAATTGCTATTGTTACATCGATCTCAGACACAGACATCCGACTCACAGCCATTGAGTAGGCTCTGACTCATGGAGAGCCTAAAAGGCAGGCTAGAACTGTAGGCTTCCAAGAGTGTAGCTCTCTGGGAGAGTAGGAATTCCCATAGCAATCCTAGGCAGAGGAGAACAACACACAGCCTGGTCCTGTGCCATCCTCACCACGGTTCCTACGTCTGAGCCCATGGTTGCAGCCATCGTGTCAATTCATCTTGCTGAGGGCTTTCTTTTTTTTTTTTTTTTGCTGCCCCTCCAATTTTCCAACCATGATGTCATTCTCCTCAAGGGACTTATCTATCCTGATACCATGCCCCAAGTTCATGAGATGGGTCTCCCCCTTTTTCCTTCTAAGGAGCAGTCTGGCTATACCTCTTCCAACGCAGATCTCTTTGTCCTTTTAGCAGCTCACGATACTTTGAATACCCCAGTTCAGAGGCATTCATTCTTCTTTGGTCTTCTTTATTCAATGTCCAACGTTCACATGCTTAGGAGGTGGTAGAAAATACCACGGCTGGGCTGAGGTATCCCTAAATCTTCAACGTAACCTCCTTGCTTTTCAAGACTCTACAGAGGTCTTGTGCACCAGGTTAACCTAACGCAATGTGTATTTTCATCTGTTGGCTGCTTCTTCCGTGAGCATTGGTTGTGGATCCAAGAGAAACAAAATTATTGGCAACTTCAGCCTATTCTCTCTTTATCATGATATTGCCTGTCGGTCTAGCTATGAGGATTTTGGTCTTCTTTACATTGATTTGGAACCCACCTTGATGACTGGGATACTCAAACAGAAAGAAATGAAAAGGAGTTGGTCAGAAGCCAGAGACAATAATTGAAGATAAGGACACACTTAGATGAAAAAGAGAGTGGTTTGACACAGCCTATATTAATTTTTATCAGGAATAACATCTTTAGATATCTTTTTTCATTTGTTTGTTTTTTTTTTGGTCATCACTGTCCTCTGGTGATGGGAGTAGGAGGCTCAGCCTTTGCTTCTGTGGAGCTGCTGCTGGAATTGAACCTCCATCCCAGTGGGCCGCAGTCCCAGGCACAACCACTACGCCACTGGGGCTCAGCTCTTAGTATATCTTAAATGAAGCAAACTGAAGAATAAAATCAAGTCTCAACTTGTAATACTGAAGTATTCTAAAGGCAAAATATTGAACAATACAGGAAACAAAGAAAGATGTTGGAAAAAAATAGTCATTGTGCCAAAAAGAGCTAGTTGCCATGCAACCATTTTAAGATGAATAATATGATCAAGTACTAGTGGTATTGACAGCATTATATAATTAATAGTATGATCATAGTCCTAGTGATACTGATAGCATTAGAAAAGAACAAAGTTCCAGGAGTTGATTTAAGGCTGCAACAAAATGAGGAAGCACTGGAAGAATTCACTCCTTTATGCTAAGAGCTTTTGAAGACAGCTGCCAGGTTAACTGATGGGAAGAGATCCATATGTTGTCCATTCCAAAGAAAGGTGATACAACAGAGTACTGAATGTATTAAACCATGTATTTAGTATCATAAGCGAGTAAAATTTTACTGGAGTTAAGTTTTAAAACTTACAGTAGCACTCTGACAGTGAGTTGCCAGAAATTCAAGTTGATTTCAGAAGAGGATATCACAAGAGGGATATCACTGACATCAGATAGATATTGACTATTGGTAAGAATACCAGAAAGATAGTTACATGTGTTTAATTGACTATACCAAATCATTCAGCTGTGTGGCTCATAAAAAACTACGGAAGATATTACAAAGAATGGAAATTCCAGAACACTCCACTGTGCTCATGAGCCTGTATGTGGGTCTGGAGGCAGTTTTTCTTAGATTACAAAGAAATGTGATTTTGTTAAAAAGTAGGAAAGATGTGTGTTTGGAGGTTGCATCCTTTCATTGTATTTAATCATTTTGTATGCCGAATATAATTCAAGAAGCTAGACTATCTGAATGAGTTGGCATTAGGACTCGAGGAAGCCTTATGGTTAACAACCTGCAGTGTCTAAATGGTACAATCTTGCTTGCTGAGAGTAAAGGAGATGTGAGGCACTTCCTGAGGAAGATCAAGGACTGCAGCAGTTGTGCAGCTCAATGAAAAACAAACAAAACAAAACCCAAACACCAGACCAATGTCCAACATCATAATACATGCAGACTGCAGTGAAGAGTTTCATTTTTCTTGGCTCCACAGTCAATGCTCCTGGAAGCAGCAGTCAAGCAAATAAGACGATCAACCTGCTGCAGGAGCCTCTTCAAATTGCTGAAGAAAGCCCATGCCATTTTGCAGATTAAGATGGGTCTGACCTAAACTATGGTACTTTCAGTTGCTTCATATGCACGTGAGAGTTGACCAGTGAGTAAAAAAGACTGATGCAGAATTGATGCATTTGAATGATGGTTTTGGTGAAGAATATTGAAAATACTATGGCCTGCCAGAACGAGCAAATTTACCTTAGAAGTGCAGATAGACTGCTACTTGTGCAGTGTAGCAATGATGAAACATACAACTTTTCTCTAGTTCTTCAATGCTTCCTTCACCCCACTATCATGATCTCAATTCTACCTTACAAATCTGGTTAGATCAGAGGATGTAGGAGCCAGAAACAGGGAATCCAGGACAGATGATCCCTTCAGGACCAGTGACAAGAGTAGTGATACCAGAAGGATGGAGAGAAAGTGGGGTAGAAAGGGGGAACCAATTATAAGGGTCTACACACATCCTCCTCCCTGGGGTAAGGACAATGGGGAAATGGGTGAAGGAAGACACCGGACAGTGCATAAGATGACAAAATCATAAGTTACAAATTATCAAGGGTTCAAGGGAGGGAGGGCTGAAGTAGAAAGCAAATATTTTGAGATTGATGAGGGCAACAAATGTACAGATGTGCTTGACATATAATGGATGGAGGTATGGATTGTGATAAGAGTTATATGAGCCCTCAATAAAATGATTTTTAAAGAAAGAAAGACATGAGGATAGTGAGACTCTGTCTTGGAATCTTTGGGAATGTTGTCAGGAGAGACCTATCAGTCCCTAAAAAAGGACATCAGGCTTTGAAAGTGTAAAGTCAGCAAAAGAGAGGAAGCCCCTCAGCAAGAAGAGTTGTCACCGTGGTTGCAACAATTGTGAGGACTCTACGAGACCTGGAGGTGTTACATTCATTGTGCTCCATATAGACTGTACGTGACCAGATTTTAAGTGGGACACCATTGACCAGGGGGCAGGGATGCATGCTCTTGCTTAAAAATTTGCTCGATATGGAGCAACAAAAGTTTTCATAGAGCATGAAAATAGTATTTTAATATGTTCATTTTGATTTTACAATGCCATGAGATGCTGTTAAATTGCTAAAAAGTGGGATGTCTGGTCACGTTAACCTAGAGCCATGTGCTAGAATCTACTCTGCAGCACTGGACAGCACACCAACATCAGTGGGTCATCAGGGGTTGAATGCTTTTCCCTCACCTGCACATACTTCTCTTTAACTTTGAAGATTTCCCGACACATGGAACGTAGGATATATTACTGTTTGTACTCATATTTCATTGCTACATATGTGTGACCCGGATGCTGACTTGATATTTGTCCTTTTATAGGACCAGTTATATATTTGCTAAGAAGAGAGAAGATTCTTCCTGCTCTTTTGGAATGATGCGGGCATAAAAGGAGACCACTGGAAAACATCTGTAACCAAAGCTGACCTCACTGTTGGGATCAGTATGTTTTCATGCTCAAAATGGACAGTCTTCTTTTTCCTTTCCATTGCTACTTGCTGAAATTGCAACTCAACACTTAAGGATCAAAATGTCACTAGGAACAATTATGGCTTACATCTTAGAGACATTTCCCCTTTGCTGTGCATTTAGGTCAGTAATTATGAAAATCTTGTACTGAAAAAATGATGAAATTTGGAGGAGAAAGGCACAGCTGAAGAAATTTAGATAATTAACTTAGGGGGCTTAAGAGGCTAATGGGATCTAGCTGAGGGGGCGAAGGTGGTTCAGAGTTATAGGAACTCCTTGAATTATTCTACTAAAAGGTAACTTTTATTAGCATAAAGTTGTTTAGTTTGAAATCACCCAGTATACCATGTAAACATATCGTGACAAAGGCTTTAAGGAGAGCTACATTTTGGATTTGAACTGAAACTTGGACTGTATGAATTCGAGTTGAGGCTAGTGAACTATTCCCTTTTGCTCATATGTGTACTTTTGTGTCTCTGGTGCTGGGTGTTTTATTTACTTATTTTTAAAAATATATTCACTTGGAGTTATAGGTATGGCTGTCCAGAGTGTCCACGTCATCACTTTTGTTTTTCTTTTTAACAACTGCAAGGCCCACTGGTGCTAGAGGTTCACCTTTCTGGGCTGCAGAATTCCAAGCTTGCTTTTTATAGGAAAAACAGGAGTGGGCCATTGTCTTGGCCTCTGGACCTCAAAGGGCCATGTATCTGGGCTAAAAAGTGTGGGGAAGTTCTCTGGGAATCTTTGGATATCACAACCATCCACCCATTCAGCAATTGTGTCAAGCAGCCTACCCCAAGAAAATAACACATCCTCCAACAGCTGCTCCATCAATCTGGTGCAAGCTGCAGGTTGCCTGGCTAAATTACTGTTGGATAGGCAGGCGAGCACAATTTGTCAGTCAGCGTTGAGTTTAAATGAGCAGAAGATGCACATAAAGCCAGCAATGCAATTGTAATTAAGAATTATAGTCATCCAGTTTCAACTAGTGCTTTCTTTAAGGCAGGAGTGACCTAACTTGAAGAAACATATTAAGGATTCAGAACAGAGGACACAAAGGGTACGGTCTCTGTGGAGCCCTCTAAAATGTAAGTCACTTTTTATTCATGAAAATGACACGTGGGTGACAGAGAATCGATGAGGACTCATACTCTCTTTTCTCCTGTCTGTGCTTAAAAAAAATAACACATGCCACACATATTAGAGTAAATAACAATAATTCATATTTATAAATGACAGTTATGAACTGACTGAATTGAAATCTAAGTATGAACTTACTAAGAAGTAGAACAGCTTGGTTGGTTTTGATGGTAATTTGAATAGACATGTGTAGCTGGAGTCAGAAATCCGACGATGTATTGCATCAGGTAGATCTGTTTGAAAAGATCTCTTTGAAATGCTAAAGAGCAAAGATGTCACTCTGCGAACTAAAGAACATCTAATCCAAACCATAGAATAGCCCCGGATGGACAATGAAAAAGGAAGACTAAAGCAGATGTCTTTGAATTGTGGTGTTGGTGAGGGATATTGACTATCTCATGGATTGCTGCAAGAACAAATACATCGATCTTGGGACAACCAAAAATGTCCCCAAAGTAAAGATACAGCTGCATGAATCGCTGGAGAATGACATCCTGCTTGGTGAAATCGAGGGCCCATGGAAAAGAGAACTATCCTCAGTAAGATGGAGTGACACAGATGTCACAGTGATTGTGATGGCCAAAGCAGGATCAGGGCCTCTGGGGAGATTGTTGAGGAAATTAGACTTTTCCTTCCCTCCAGGTAGTCAAGTGAATGGAATGTGAGTGCTAGAGGTTCTGTAGTCATCTTGTAACTAACTATCAGGGGATATCCCAGACCAGAATGAAGTCAATACTCTAAGACAAAGGGTAATACTCAAAGAGCTTAATAACAATATTACTGAGTACTGATCAATCAAAAAGCAAATGAACTAATATGTCACATCACAGCTATAGGAGCTTCTTGAATTATTCTACTAAAAGGTAACTTTTATTAGCATAGCGCTATTAGATCACCCTGTATACCATGTAAACATATCATGGCAAGGGCTTTAAGGACAGCTTAAACCTTTTTGGAGGTACTTGTAGCTTAGAAAATAGGATGTGTCTATGGCCATACTACCCTGAACGTGCCCGATCTCATTTGATCTCGGAAGCTAAGCAGGGTCGGGCCTGGTTAGTACTTAGATGGGAGAAAATAAGATGTGATATGTTATCTCAAACAAAAACACTGTCATGTGATGATCATCTATAATATATATTTAGATACTGTTGCTACAGTACTTCAAAATACATACAATTTCTTATCTGAAACCAAATTGTATTCAATGTCCTTAGTTGTTTAAAACTTGTTTCATAATTAAGCTGCTTGGATCAAGATTTAAACAAAGTTACGATAGTTGGTTGATACGCAAAAGAAATCCTCATGTTAGAAACTGTAGAAATAACTGATATGTGAACTTATGGCTTCAAATCCTGCTCCTTTGTGAACTGCCGCCTTGGAAAATAGAATTAATCTCTTCAAGTGCCTCACTTCTCTCTAACTCAGAAAGTTGTTAGGAAGATTCAGTGAAGTGGTGTGTGTATAGCCCCAAATCAGCAGTTTCTGTGTGACTTAATGAGGAATACTTTATAAGGAATGCCTACCTTTCTGAGGCCAATTGACACATCTGAGTAACTCTAGGACTCAGTTCTGCTACTGTCCGCAGTCATTCTCCATGATTTCCCAGGCTGCTACCGGGATTGTCTCACCTGCACTGCTATCAGCTTTTCCCACATTCCTCTGCTCTGACCTTCCAGCTGCTGGCTGCTCCCAGAGTCACCAGGATTCCAAGCATGTGCACTTATCCCGTTCATTTTGCTCGCAAGCAAGGCTGATGAAGATAATTTTGTGTTCTTGGTAGAGGATTGTAGCAGGACCCCTTAACAGAACAGTGGAAAAGTATACCTACTTATGTTTACACTTGACTTTAAATAACAAATTGATGTAATAAAAAATGGACTGGGACTATTCTGGTCAATTAAGTCTCTCTAATCCCTTCTCCTGCCTTGCCTGCCATTGGCACAATAGTCTGGTACTACACCTGCTTTAGCCCAAGTGATATTCAAGGCCCCTCATTCAGCTTTCATTCACGATAACTTTCTGCCATGAGTTGATGTCTACTTATAGTAATCCTGTAGGGCAGGGTAGAAGTATCCCTGTGAGTTTCCAAGACCGTTAACTCTTTCTAGGAGTCGAAAGCGCCATCTTTCTGGTTTTGAAATGCCGACCTAGTGTATTGCAGGCCACCAGAGGCTACACCAGAGGCCTCCTAAATTGTCTGGACTTGTCTGAGCATAGGTGAACTTTTCCATGGTGATTAAGGCAAGAATTGGTTTCTTAAATACAAGACTATTTTTCATAGTGAGGGTTTTACATACCCATAACAGTCATAGTTTGAGGATATTGAAAAACACTTATGTTAACTACCTGGTATTTATTTTGATAATATTTTAGTCAAATTAGTGTAGACACATAGGAAAGGGGGTGCCCCACAGTGGCCACCTATATAGACTGATCTTAATCAGATGGTTCTCTGGAACCACAAAATCTCAATTGCCCCAAAGACCAACTGTTTATATTTGATATTTTGCAAAGTCCCTCAGGAAAACTCATCCTCTGGCTGGCCCACCACCTTTTACCATAGAACTCAGACCTGGTTCTAGCGATGTGACATAGCCTGACTTGCTGACAGTGAAAAGGACTTGAAACATGTTCCGATGAAGCTCAAAGGCAATCACCTTCAGTATGGATTAAAGCACAGTGTAAAGAAAATAAAAATTCTCACACCTGGACCAATAGATAACAAGGCAAACAGAGAAAAGACTTAAGTTGTCAGGGATTTTATTCTACTTGGATCCACAATCAATCAGCGATAACAGCAGACAAGACACCAAACAACATATTGCCTTGGGCAGATCTGCTTCACAAGACATCGATGACATATGAAGGAGCAAACATGTCATATTAAGCACTAAGATGCAGTTGACCTATGCTGTGGTCTTTTCAATCTCTCATAGTCACCTTAAAGTTGGACCACAGAAGAACTGATGCACTTAAATTAGGATGGAAGTGGAGACTCTTGGGAGAAATGGGTGCCAGAAGAACAAGCAAAGCTGCTATCGAGGGACAGCAGGCGTGCTATTTAGAGAGGAGGATGGGGAGGCTTTGTCTCATGGACTGTGAAGATGGCGTCAAGAGAGACCCATTCTGGTAGAAGAACAATGTGCTTGATAAAGTTGAGGATCAACAACACTGTGGGAAGACCCTCAGTGAGAGAGATTGGAACCATGGCTGCAGCATGCAGCAGTGGGAAAGACTAACAACAATGAGGAGGATGCTGTAGAATTGGACTCCATTGAATTCTGTTCCTCAAGACATTACTAGGAGTGGAAACCAAGTGAATGGCACCTCATAACCTCACAACAAAAACAAAAATTCTCTCCCCCTTTGAGGCATGTTGGTTGGTCACCATCCATCCTCCTCCCCCTTTCCTTTTCTTTGGTAGATAGATGTAGTCATATGACAAGCTATAACTCAGCCGTTCTCAGCCTATAGGTTGCAACTTCTTTAGGAGCCAAATGGCCCTTTCACAGGGGTTGTTTATAAAAGTAGAAAAATGACAATTATGAAGTAGCAAGGAAAATAATTGTATGGTTGGGGGGGGGTTCATCACAACATGAGGAACTGTATTACAGGGTTATGGCATTAGGAGGGTTGAGAACCCCTGCTTTAGCCAATAAAGTGTGGGTGGAAATGACATGTGCCAATGAGGGAAGGAATCCTTGAAAGCAAGATGTACTATGTAACATTCCCTTTTCATGGTTGGGATGATCATCAAGTGCCAAATATATGGTTCTGTGGACCTTGTTTCCTGAATGATTGACAGTAGCAAAACCCCCTTTGTAGCTGATCCATTACAGAGCTTCAATCAGTGAAGGGTTTGGTCTGCTTCACATAGTAATTCTGGGATCCCACAGTCCTGTGATTTACAGACTACCCTGCGACAAGGATTGGAGAACAACAGCCTGTGGATAAGATAGCACCTAGTACCAGATCTGGAGATAAAATTTATCACAACAAGTCACATCTCTTCATCCACAGATCATCAGTGGCTCCTTCCATCCTCCAACAGCACAGATGAATACTCATCACAGTAACTGTATATCATCGGGAAGCATGAAAGAGTTCCTATGTGGCCCTTTGTTGAAAAAGTTGGCAAACTTCTGCCAGATGGTCTTGGAGTTCTCTGCCATAACCTCTGACTCTGGCTGTTAGATGAAGAAAGAAAAGCAACACAGGCGATTTGTGGCTTAGAACGGAAAGTGCCATATGCACTTATGTACCTTATCAACAAAGAAGGCTGGGATATGCAGTCTACCTTTTCATAGGACGAAAATGCAAGTGTTTGCTGAACATTCTTTGCCACCTAATCCTACATGTGTTATCATCTGACTACTGTGCACGGTCCAAGGAGCTTCCATTAGGGCAATAGTTGTTGACAAACAGGAGTGATTTCTCTGCTTTCCCAGTGACTTTCCTTTCTCTGATCCATGGTCGCAGCAGAGAGTCATTCCCCATGCCATCACACACGGATTATACACACATCCTGGTTCACTGTGAGCAGCCACAAGAAAGGTCTAGTTGACTTGTAGATTTCACTCTTCATGGGAAAATGTAGCATTGTGAGAGCTTGTTCTGCATCTCAGGGCAAGAGACTTGCAGTCTGGAGTTGGAAATGTTTTTTATCTCATACTCAGAATGCGGAACATAATGGTATCAATCTCTGAAAATCAAATGAAATCTTGTGGGAGTAGAATAGGGCCAATGAATAAAATTATATAAAACAATTTCATACTTGACATTTACTGAGAGGGGCTTAACTTTTCCTACATATTTTAGCCTGTTCAGCTGGTATCATTTATTCATGTCTCTTTCCCCATTTGGTTCACAATTTATCTTTTGGGAGCTCAGCATTAAACTGTAAAAATGTATATATTCTAGACACTGTTTTATGTTCCATCAATGAAGAAGTCATCAAAATCTCTACCAGAATGAGATTCAGCCTATTACAGGGGTGATTTAGCTGAAATAAAATGTAATGTTTAACTCAGAATAGCTGGAAAAAATGAGATTTAGGAATATGGAACTGAATAATCAATTGGTGAAATGATAGTGGCTTCTTTCTCAATCTCCCAGTTGAAAGACTATTAGGACATCAAGATTAAGAACAGCTCCAGCCCAAGGAAGAGACACTATGATCCTGCAGAGCGAGATGGGCGCTGATTCCAGTGCTAGCAGAGTTTGCTGTAACACGAGCACAATTAATTAAGAGAAACGCAGTGTCTTGTGTGACTGCGTTTTGTTGTACTATCATATTTTGTGGGAGGAAAAGAATTACTGTGTAAAAACAACAGCAAAAGAACTTAGGAAAACCAACAGTTTCTGGCACATTATTGAAGACAAACCCCATAGCAAGAGTGTGAAAAGTTAGCTTCTCCTCTTCATGAGGGAAATATCAGAAGTCTCAGGAGAAAGCCATGCCCACACGGAGGCCTCATTGGCTACTCATTCATGCAGTGTTCATGCAGCGTTATTCACAATAGTCAAAAGGTGGAAACAGCTCAAGCACCCATCAACAGATGAATGGTGTTAAAACTGTGACACTCAAATAATGGAATATAGACCACCTTCAGCCATAAAAAGAAATGGACAAATCTTGAAAACATTATGCTCAATGGAATAAGTAAGGCAGATATTATATGACTCCTCATTATATAAAAGATGTAGAATAGGCAAGTGAATAGAATTGAAAGTAGATTAGTGATTTTCAGTGACTAGGGGAAAGAGAAGGGGAGTTATTAATGCTATAATGCGGAAATTTTTAATTTCAGGAAAAAATTGTTTTTATTCTTTACTTTCATAGTTATCAATATATATAACAACCAAAATAGATTAAAATATAAATATAGTTTTGGTACTAAAGATGTTTTAATTAAATGTATTTCATTAAATGTTACATAATTAAATGTATTTAATTAAATACATGCTCGCTGTTATAAGGTATACTATGCTGAGTTTCCACTTGGGGTGATAAAATGTTTTCGAAAGAGTAATGATGGTTGTACACTATTTTATTTCTGATCATTTGATTCTGGCTATGCATATTTGGAAGATATATCTGAAAAGTGATTTCCTTATGTATATCATATTAGATGTCTCATTACTATTAATGACCAATAATTTGGTATTAGCGGTCATTGGTAGTACTGACTAACTCAGTGAGTGTAATGATTGCTTTGAAAACTTGGTGAACACTATTTTCACTCTAAGCATACTATTAACCTTAAAATCCACAAAGCATTTGCCGGGAGACATTTTGAACACAGTCCTTAAATTATGACCCAGTATATATATTTTTGTTTTTCTCATCTCATAGCTCCTTTTATATTTATTAGTTGGCCTTCTAATAATAACAAATATCCTCATCCTTCTTTGATGTGTCCTTTTTTCCTCTATTAGGAACTTTTGGAATTTATAATATATTTAAAGTTAGTAAAATTCATTATTCTGATTAGTAATTTTGGTGTTCAAATGTATCCCCAATCAAGTCACTGGCAGCCCCTTCAAGTCGGCCTCTCTGTTCTTTCTGCAGCTTCGCCTCATTGTTTGAGTGGTTCCTTATTTCCTGGCACGTTATAATGTGCTGGGTTCACTTTTTATATTCTCTACCTAAACCTGTAGTCAAACTCTTCACCAAGGGGCCTGGTTCATTTCAGTGGAGAATTGTGTGCAGAAATCAATATCTGGACTCCAGACTTTCCTTTGAGGTTAGCCATAAAGCTATCCTGCTTCTGATAAATGAGGTTATTTGAATTCTTGCCATGCACAAAGAATCTGACCATTGACCTGACCTTTCAGGGGCATACACAAATCTTCTGGAGTACTGTCAGTGGCTCTTTTGACCCTCCCCTCCCCCCAACCCATTTCATCTTTCTCAGAACAATGCTGCTAGAGAATCAGCCCTATGCTCTCTAGACGAACCCTGAGTAGCTCTGGTTCCTGCACCCAGGATTCCTGTTGGAGGGGGCTTTCAGGGCAGTAGGGATTTCTGAACAGCAGAGTCAGGAATTAGTGGAAACAGGGCAACTGAAAAGCTTCAGGACATAGAATAGAACCTCAAGTTGTTGAGAAGCAGAAGAGGTAGATGAGCTGGTAAAAGACTGGGTGTAACTGGGGCAAACTGAGGGACTGGATGAGAATGTAAGGCAGCGAAATCATCCGTGTTCTTCATTGTGGGCCTGGACAGCTGACTCTGGTGGGGTAAGATTTATTTATATCTCATAAGATTTATTTAATTTAAGATTTTTTTGAATATACATTCTTATGACTGAACACAATCCCTCCAGACCGCCCCCCCCTCCCGATAAAAGAATTGCCATAAAGGAACTACTATGTGACATGAATCATTTCTATGTCTGGCTACTTCACAATGCATAAAGGTCATCTGTCGATTAAAGCAATCAGGTTCTATAGCTTACCCAAGATCTAGCAAACTCTGTTTTGACATCTCTTGCTGATACTGATCAGAGTTCCCTCCTCCAGGGGGAGGTCTCTAGGGGGTTTGAGGTCAACTAGCACTGGATCAAGATGCTGACTCACCTCTTGGCTGGTTTATTATGTTATCCGCTTATGGTATTTCCTAGTAACCATGATGTGCATACCTTATGAAAGATCTGTGAGCCCCACTACATATACCCATTGGACAAGACATTCTTGCTCTCAGTCCTGATAAGGAATGAGTCCCTGTGCCCCATTGACAGTCTATCTTTAATATTTTCCACAACCACAAAGTCACTTCTGAGGCCCCTTTTGAGTGTTGGGACCCTGCCTTCCCAGACTGTATTGGTGGGTCAGTGGTAGCCTTTTACTTCCAAATAGGAGACCAGGATTTGCATCCTGAATTATGTACCACCCCTCTGCAAGGAGAGTCTCACGTGCTGCTGTGATGCTGAGGGGGTGTCAGTAGAGCTTTATGATGGAAAGCTTGTCAACCTATATTTGAAAAGGGCCAAATGAAAACCCTATCGTGCCCAAGGATCCATGACCAGGCTCGGTGAGAATCCCATTGAGTCTCACTGTGCACCATGAATCAGGGTGACTTGATAGCGGCCAAGGACAACAAAAGGGGGTCATCTTCTTGTTTTGCATTTACAATCTTGAAATGAAAAGGAAATATATACTGTGCAAAAATCCCCAATACCCATGAAATGATAGCAGTACGCGTGCACTCTAAGCAGTGCATCTTTTGCTAATGGTCTTGTGTTATCACTCTTTCTCCCAGAAGCATCAAATGGTGGATCTCCTGCATCCCTGTGGAGACAGAGGGAGAGGAAGTGGTGCTTGATGGACTGGGGATGTGTTGAGCAGCCAACTCACTCCAGATATAGCTGTGCTGTTGAACTCCCATCTCAGGGGAAGAACATGGAAATGTAAAGGTGGACATTGGGGTCTTTGCCTTTGAGTCCAGATGCGACATAATAGGATCCTTTTAGAAAGCAGAAAACTCTCTTACAAGCAATGCAAATGAAGTCACAAAGGGCTATTTCTTGATTTGCTCACTGGTGAGAAGGCCAGGGTTTATGAGCAAGGTACATGGATTAAATTTTAATCTTTTAAATTTTGGTTACTATAAGTGTTGTAAGGACTCTTGGCTTGGGAGAAAGGTGAGGCTTTCTACTCCCATAAATAGTTACTGTCTCCGAACCCCCTGGGACAGTTCTCCTTGTCTGCAGGGTGGCTATGAGGTTTTTGGGAGAATTGGTCAAGCAACTGGATTAGACATTTGGTCTGCTAACCATAAGGGCAGCAGTAAGAACTCACCATCCCCATCATGGGAGATAGAGAAGGCTGTCTGTTGTAGAACAGATGTGCATTTCTGCATGCCGAGAGATTATCCAGTAAAATCAAGTCTCTTTTACACTTCTATCTCCAGGCTCCCAAGAATTGTGCTTTGGAGCTTGTTCTATATCAATACATAAAAGGAGTAGCTTTTTGTTCCTAACATTTTGCTATCCCAAATAATCCTGCACTGAGTATCATTATGAGACCTTATCATATACATTCAATATGTTGCTTTATGGATTTATATGATAACTTTGTCACTAGGATCACAGTAAAGTGAATTTGTTTTAAGGATACTTTTCAAGTTGTTTCTTTTGACTTTTCTAATAAACCATGAAAGGTCTTGGTGGTACAGAGGGTTAGGAACTGGCCTGCTGCCCAACAGGTGGGAGGATTGGTCTAGTTCCCTTCAAAACGTGATACTTTTCACTTTGTCTTTTATCCTTTCCATGTCTCATCTCATTTCTTCTTTTGTTTTGTTTTCCTCTATCAGATGTTGTCTCCAAAATACTGCTAAATAGCGGTTGAAAGCAATGGACATTTTTGTCTTTGTTCTCATTTGGTGGAGAATAGTTCTCATTTTTCCATTATATATGATGATACTAAGGCAGAATCTATTTTTTCAGTTTTTTTGATATTTAGATATACATTATATACTCACATATGTGTATATATACATCTGAAATGAAATATATATAATTTCACACACACATATAAATGTACACACACAGATATGCCCTTTCAACATTGATAGAGACAATTATAAGTTCCTTGACTCTTGGTTCATTAATATAAATAGTTTCTTAATATTGAATAGTCCAAGTACTATAGATATTTTTAAAATTCTTGATCTTCACTGCTAAATTGCCATGAAGAAAGACTGTGCTGATTTATAATCCAACCACTGGAAATATGAGTCTCAGTGCACATAGCAAACATCATGTAAAAAAGGTAATCAGTAATTTTCTTCAATAAAAATGTTACTACCAAGGAGTCAAGGGGTGGGTTGGCCTTGGCCATCAATCTCTGCTACAAGAAAACCATATATATATATATGGTTATATATGTATATACACACATATATGTACATATACTTCACATCTTTGCAGCATACAACTATAAATCCACTGTCATTGAGCTAATTCTGACTCACAATGACCCTACAGGAGGAAGCACTAGCTTATGCAGCATTTTTTTCAGAGGTAGAATCTTCACCTTCCATGTAAGAACCCTGGACATTGGATCCTCTGTGCAGCCACTGCCTCTGTGTCGATGGAAGCTTGTGCTTTACTATGATGCGGAATAGGTTTCAGTGGAGCATCCAGATTTAGCCAGACTAGGAAACAATATTTGGTGATCTGCTTCTGTAAAAATGGTGTGATGGAGGGGTTTGAACTTCTGTCACTTCACAAAGGGGTGAGAGAATTCTCCATCAGCATCAACAGTCCAGTACTAAATGAGGTGAAGGCCTCTCCAGCCATTTTACCCATCCTGACACCAAAGGCCTTTTCCTCATCACTCGTGACTTCTTTGCTGGACGTGGTCACACAGAACTTGCAAATCATACTCATGATGATCGTGTCATAATAGCATTAAATCTTCAGGATCAGAAATGGCTGGGAATAAATTCTTCTCAGCCATGCCCATAGGAAGGCCTCTCTCTGGCCCTTAATCCCTTTACCTGGCCTCTGCCAAGATCAGGCAAAAGCCTCAAAACTCTTTTCCCTCTGTCTATAAGTGCCCAGAGGCACCCCGTTCCACCAGGTGTTCAATGTTGGCTGTCTTGGTGGGTAAACCTACCTCCAACAAGGATCCAGAGGCCAGTCATGCATGAATTTCAGAGAAGCAAAATCCAACTAACATGAGCACAAAAGAAAACCTCCTGATTCAAGTAACTTGGAAATCCATGAGGCTGACTCTGACTTCAGGAACAGTGGGATCCATGGGTGCAAACTGTCATCAAGGCCGATTTTCATTGCCTGGCCCTTGACTTCCCAGGTTGACTTCTTGCTTAGAAAGACATTTCCATGTCACGGAAGAAATGGTCACTAGCTGCTCAAGGTTTCTATTATCCTTACTGTTCTTAAACTAAGTAGAGACATCCTTTCTCTTCTCATATGGAAGTTGTTTCTTGAAAAATAAATATGACCTTGTTCTGATATAGGTCTGCTGGCTTTTCCAATAATGTTGTCCAGGAAATTGGTACATATTAATTTGCCTTTCTGGATGATGGATTAACTTCGGCACCTTAGAGTGGATGGCCATGGAGGTGGTGGGAATTAGGATATTCCTGGAGCTTCCTGTCATTAAGCCAAGCCTTTATCTTATGACTTGATGGATTTCCTCTCTATGCAAGCAAAATTTAGCTGAATACACTATAAAATATTAACATTCTTATCTTCTTCCAGCCATATTATGGGAGGCCTGGAGACTGCCTA
Organism: Nesogale talazaci; assembly: GCA_004026705.1. NCBI lineage: Eukaryota > Metazoa > Chordata > Mammalia > Afrosoricida > Tenrecidae > Nesogale > Nesogale talazaci. The sequence continues at coordinate 45,768 of PVJH01004320.1, forward strand.
TAGATGCTCTTGGATCTTTTCATCTTTTAAATATGACTTACAGGTCCATTGAATTAAAGGCACGAACTCTCAGAAACACAAGATCAAAATTAATTTGAGTGTTATCTGTAATGTGTCAGGAAGTACTTTGTGATGCTTTCTTTAAAGATGACAAAGAAACCAAATTGGAATGATTTCTTCTTAGTCCATTAACTTTGTGACAATGTGCATATACTTTGGAGGATGCAGCATGTTGGGGAAATCTGCATCAGCTGAAGAAGAAATTGAATAGAAAGACTAGGAAGTGTCGAACTCAGACATGTGAGAGATGTTTTGACAGTATCAAAACTGGGAGTCTGGGAATATCAAGGACTGAATTGGCCCTTAAATTGTGTTCATTAAGTGCTCTGTGTTTCTTTGAGGTTTATTAAGACCCCTGAGAGAAGACTAACAAATTTCAACACAGAGAAATAAAGATGCTCATTTAGGATTACAGCATGTTTCCCTGGAGTTTTTTTTTTAAATGTTATTTTTGTCACACTTTTTTGGCATTTTGACATGCTGCTGTTACAAATCCAGTCACAGCACAGTACTTCCATTAGACAAAAACAACAGCTTTCTTTTCTCTCTAAGTGAAAATTTAAAAACCACATAAAGAGTTTGCAATGAGATTTGAGTCGACTTTCAACACGTCTTCAGTGGAGTTGGGAGGCTGAGAGGGCACAATGAGGATGATGGATTTGAATGAAGAGAGAGGGACAAGGAAGGACAGGGAGCCCAGTGGTGACCAGCTGAAGTGCTGTGGGGGCACAAGATCCCCAAAGCAGCACAGCCCTGACCTCCTCCTCAGGCATGTTGGAAGACAGAGACCTCCAACAGGTGCAAGGCATTTGCCAGAAGGTGACGGGAGTTTGGCTACATGCCAGTGAAAAAAGTTGTGTTTAGCACCTCAAGGTGGCCAACCAGTTAAGAGTTTAAAGAGATCTTGAAAGATTTAGGAGCTGGAGCAATCCTGTTTCCAGTGTTTAAAGATAGCCGAGATGAACCCCAACCCTATGCTTCACCTTCTTCTGTCTCCTTCCACCCCTATCTGTGTGGCTAGTGGTACTTTACACCCCCAAAGTGACTGCTGCATCCCCAACATGCATCTAGACTTGAGGGAGTAGAAGCCACCAAGGCTTCTGAACAGTCTTATATGTCTGATACCTAATTAGACTGGAAACAATGGACTTAACCTTCTTCACCCTGTTTCTCTTTTGCTAACTGGAGATCATTTTCTCTACTGCAAAGGCTGGTGACAAAACTTTATGCCTTCAACATTCGATGTTGACAGTGGAGTGTGTCCCATCAATTCTAGGTCTTCTTTCTTTATTTGGAGAAATGAGTAATAAGTATATATACAATGTGACCATAAATGGAACATTTTCAGATTCTCACAAAAACATCCGATTTAGGCCAGTTTACCAAGGCAAGCTGGAACTTGGACAGACTAATGCCCTCCCTTTTGGTGATGCTCACTCTGGCAAAGCAGGAAATCCATCATGAACATTCAGGAGCAATTAAAAAAAAATCCATGAAAAAGTGGAAATAAGATCATGGAATTTTTCCTTGAACTTTTGAGCACTCCGTGTATAAGCTCTCGCTCCAAACTCCCTACCACTGCATCTAGAAAAGTTAAGGTAAGTTGAATTAAATGTCTAAGAATCAACAACGAGAGGAGTAGTATATTGTTGGTTCCAACGTGGTGTGAAATGTTTGCCCTTGACTGCTAATTTAAATACTACGGGGGAAGAAAGGCCTGGTGATCCGCAAGAAAATCTGCCAGCACCGTCTCCTCTGAACTACATAGGCTCCCCGTGAAGGGGAATCCGGTGGGCGGCGACAGGTTTTTGATTTATGAGCGTTCCTCAGCACAACCATGGAGACCTGGGCAAGGTCCGTGGTGAGTGCTTCATCTTTCTGTGCCTTGTTCTTCTCATCTGCAAATGGGGGTGCTAACGAACCATGACAGAATCCTTACTGACATCCTGAATAGAAAGCAAATAGGTGGGGTCTGACAGGGAACGGGCAGTTAATGCCAGTTATCACTAACTCTACCAAACACATATGAGCCACGGGGGCAGCTTGCATGCATCAGCGGGAACAAGGGCAAGCAAGCAATTTCTAAAAACAATCTGGGGTGTTCTTCTATATAAATGCGTCGATTGTTCCAAAAAGCGTCAGGGCATTTGGGGCGGCTGAAGTCTGGCAGGGATTGAACCAATGGCTAACACCCCTGCTCCCTCCAGCTCTCACTGAAGATCCCGGCCAGCTCCATGCAGCCAGCATGACTCATCCTGTCTTTTCACCCGCAGTTAACCTGCCTTGTCAGTGCTTCCTGTGGGAGACCAGGAGCGTGGAAAGTGCGGAGGTGGGACAATAAATCACAGCCACTTCTTGACATGACTAGACAAAGCAAGGGGAAAGGCCCTCACCCCAATGCCAGCTCACAGTGCAAGCGCCCCGTTGTAACATATTCATTCCCCCTTTGGTTTTAATTGCCGTCCTGATTTTTCCTTCTCTTTCCCCCTCATCATGTCTCGGGGTCCCTGAAGTGATCAGATTTTGAGCAGTACACCATTGACTGGGGTAGGGGGTGGGGAAGGAGTTCCTTGATTAAAAATTTGGTCTCTATGGAGCAACACAAATGTTCATAGAACGCAAAAAGAGTATTGCTATATATTTATTTTAATTTTAAAATGCCGCGGGATGGGGGCAAATTGTTAAAAAGTGGGATGTCTGGTCACTTTACATGAGTCCAAGGAGAGAAGAAGGGAGTGTAGTAGACTTGGCAGCTGAGTGGACTCAATTGCTCCTCTTGCAATTTTGAGAACGAAACTTGTGACTTCAGAGAGAAATTAGTGAACAAAGCGGCTTTGAAGTGAGGACACTCTGGTGATGCGATGGTTAAGCCTTACCTTAACCCTAGCCCTAGCCCTAGCCCTAGACCTAGCCCTAGACCGACCCCCAATCCCAAGTGTGTGGATAGCCGCCCTTCTCCCCAGAAGAATGTACTTCAGAGGACAGTGCCTCAGGGAGAGGGGCACGTCTGATCAGAGCACATGAGAGCAAATGAAAGGGGAGGAAGGGAAAGTGAGCACATCCTGGCCCACCAAGTCTGGAGGACAATATCCCTGCTCAGAGCAGCCAATGCACAGAGAGAACCATATGGCCAGCCCTACTATGAGAACGACATCCCTCACTGACCCTTAACTGGAGACATGGTGTGGGAACTGTGCCCGATCTGACCCATCACACTGAGGCAAAACACTAAGGATATGCAGCAGAACAGCAAGGGGAGCAGAGCAAGGAAGTCCTGAGGGAGCAGGACTTCCAAAAATAGACTTGGGGTCAGGGTATGGCACCCCATCAGACTCCACTGGAAAACACTCGTAAAGGTCAATAAACAGACCTTGAACTATTGACAGACTTTTCTTTCTTTTTGTCATTTTTTTTTTTGGTTGTTGTTGCTGCTGCTGTTTTGTTGCTTTGTTTTGCTCTATCTAGTTTTTGTGCCTATTATTATCTCTGCAGGTCCATCTAGATAAGATAGGCAGGATAAATAATCTGGAGGAGTAAAACAACAGACCAATGGTTCCGGGGGGCCAGAGAAGTGGGGAAGGTGGGGGAAAGGAAGTGGTGTTAACAAACCCAGGGACAAGGGAACAACTCGTGATCCAAAATTGATGTCGAGGAGGGTGCAAGAAGCCTGGTAGGGCTTGATCAAGGGCAATGTAGCTGAGAGGAATTACTGAAATCCAAGGAAGGCTGAACATAATAATGGGAAAAGAGGAAAGTAAAAGGAAGTAAAGAACTAGGAAGAAAAAGGCATTTATAGAGGCCTAAATATAGGCATATATATATATATATTTGTATATGATGATGGGGAAATAAATTTATGTGTAGATATTTATAGGTTTAGTATTAAGGTAGCAGATAAACATTGGGCCTCCACGTAAGTACTCCCTCAATAAAAGAATCCTTTGTTTTATTAAACTGGCTTTCCATTATGCTCACTTTCATGATATGATTGCTGAAGACAAAGGAAGCGCATATGCAAATGTGGTGAAGAAAGCTGATGGTACTCAGCTATCAGAAGGTACAGCTTGTGGGGTCTTAAAGCTTGGGACAAGTGGATATCTAGCTGAGAAGCAACAAAGCCCACATGCAAGAAGCACACACCTGTGTGATCAGGAGGTGTCGAAAGGATCAGGTAGCTGGTATCAAAGAATAAAACCTTCTATCAGTGTGAATGAGGGGGAGTGAGAAATGGGAGTAGGCAATGGACATCCCTTACAGAAGGGTCATGGAGAGGGGATGAGCCTGTCAGGGTGCAGTGTACCAATAATGAAACTTACAGCTTTCCTCTAGTTTTTTAATGCTTCCTTCCCCTCACTACCATTATTCCAATTCTACCTTACAAATCCAGCAAGACCAGAGCATGTACACTGGCCCAGATAGGAACTGGAAACACAGTGGATCCAGGAAAAACCACCCCTTCAGGACCAGCGGTGAGACTGGTGATACAGGGAAGGCGGGAGGAAGGTGGGTTAGAAAGGGGGAACTGATTACAATGATCTACATATAACCCCCTCCCTGGGGAGTGGACAACAGAGAGGTGGGTGAAAGGAGACTTCGGACAGTGTAAAACATGAAAAAACATCACTAATTTTTAAATTATCGAGGGTTCATGGGGAAGGAGACAGGGAGGGGAAAATTAGCTGATTCCAAGGACTCAATTAGAAAGAAAACATTTTGAGAATGATGATGATAACAAATGTACGAATGTGCTTGACACAATGGATGGAGGTATGGATTGGGATAAGAGTTGCACGAGCCTCCAATAAAATGATTAAAAAAATGATTTAGCTCTTGGCTGTGAATCAAAAAGGTGAGGACATGAAGCTACCCCGTGTCTCTGTGAGGGGCTGGTGGGTGATCTGCTTTCAAAAACTAGAGTTAGAAAGTCCTGAAGGACGAATCAACCCTGTAAACTCATCCAGTCTCACTAGAGGTCAACATGAACTCAATGGTACCTAATAACCACTTGAGGGCTTGAGAGCACTATTCTCTCAGATAAAGTTTCCGAGTTGAGTATCTCATTTTCTATACACAAGCACAAATCCACTTTGGTGTTGTTTGCAGAAAGGGGATCCCCTTCCATGAAGACTGTATCCCTAAGACCAGACATGCTACCTGGGCTTCCAAGCTCCCTGGGTGTCTTGGATTGAAACGACTTAGGGCTTTTTTATCCATAGCCTCTGTAACTCCATTCAAATGACTGGGTCCGGGCATGCAAAGAGGGTGCATGAGAGGAACATCAGGGGATGGGTCAATTTTGCCGTTTTGATGGGTATAAAGCAGGACATTCCAGAAGCAAAAAAGACAATTCTCTGACCATTAAGAAAGAACAGCCACCAGCAGAGACCTTGGATGCCCAATTACAGGCACCATTAGACAGAGAGCATCAGCCTTCTCAGCTCACAGAATGAATGTAGCTGAGCGCCTTTGGGTAGGAGGATGGGTTGAAGATAGAGTGCCAGTTGAGCATTCGTTAGCAACAAAGGGACTTTTTGACACTTGTTACAACAGAGCAGAGACCAAAGGGTTGTGTGGCTGAGAAGCTGAAGAGCAGAGAAAGACATACCTGGGAGCATGGTTGAGAAGAGGCTCTGTGTGGACAGATGCACTGTGCATTTCATGTTTTGATTTGTTGTAACCAGTTATCTGCCCTAATACTCACTGCCCTTGAATTTATTCCAACTCACAGTGACCCTATACGGCAGCGTAGAATTGCCCATGTGGGCTTCCAAGATGGTAACTCTTTAAGAGAGTAGAAAGCCTTGTCTGATTCCTGCAGAGTGGCTGTTGATTTCAAAATGCTGACCTTGGTGCCCACATAGACATTGCACCACCAAGGCTCACAACTGAGCTTTGAAGCTATGGGAGCAGATTGTTGAACCCAATAGAAAGTCATTGGCGGGATGGTCGGTGTCAGAACAGAACACAAAAGATGGAGGATGAAGGTCTGTTTGACCCCTGCCTTGTGGCCATCCGCCTTGAGTAGGTGTGCAGTTGGACTCTCCTTCCCACTGAAATTGAGGCATCAGCTGTGGCCCCTCTGCCATTGTCCATATTGGGGTTTACTTTTGCACCTCCTGTTTTTCAGCTAAACCTCTTCAACCGGCCTTCAAAATGCTTCCAGATGGTATGGATCATAACAAAGATATTTTGAAGAATGGAAATTGCAGAACATTTAATTTATTCATGCAGAATTTGCACATAGACCAAGAGGCAGCCATTTGAACAGAATTAGGGGATACTGCATGGTTCAAAATCAGGAATGATGCGTGTCAGATTGATATCGTTTCACCATAATTATTGAATGTGTTTGTTGAGCAGATGATCTAAGAAGTTGATGAACACCTGGATTGAAGTTAAGCTCATTACAGCTTGTGTTATAAGGTGACATCTCTGCTTGCTGAAAAGGAAGAGAACTTGGGCACTTGCAGATGAAGATCAAAGATGACGTGTTTCCGCGTGGATTATAAATTGATGTAAAGAAAACAAAATAGTCTCACAACGGAACCAGGAGACAGCATGGAAAAAAGGTAAATGGAAAAGGATTGAAGCCAAAAAGGGTTTCCTTTTCCTTGGATCCACCATCGATGCTAATGGAAGCAGCAGTCATGAAACCAAATAACGTATTTCATTGGACAAATCTACTGCACAAGACCTCTTTAAAGTATCAAAGAGCAAAGCTGTCACTTTGAGAACTTAGATGCAACTGATGCAAGCCACAATATTCTCACTTGCCTCATAGGCATGTGAAAGTTGAACAATGGGTAAGGAAGATTGGAGAAGATCAAATTCAATCATATTATAGTGTTGAAGATGAATATGGAAAGTACATGTGTTGCCTGAAGAACAAATAACTCTTAAGAAGTACAGTCAGATTGCTTCTTAGAAATGGAGATATTGCCACTTCCTTTTATGCAGTTTGGACATGCCATCAAGAGAGACCAGCCCTTCGAAAAGGATGTCAGGTTTGGTAAATTAAAGGATGGTGAAAAAGAGGAAGACCCTCAATGTGATGGATTGGCATGAAGGCTTCAACAATGAGTTGAAGGATCTCAATGATGGCGAGAGTGGAACGTACTCAGGAAAGACTTTGTTGTGTTGTCTGCGGGGTTGCCATGACCCACAAACACCAGGATGATGCCTGGTGATAACAACATTGGTCAAACACCTCCTGAAGAATTGCCTCCGGGTTTAGACAGTTTTTTTTACACAACTTAAAACCCATGATCAATAGCATTAACTCCACTCATGCTCTTTATGAAAACTCAGCATTCTGACTTGTGTGCATTCAGTCATTTGTTTTCTTGGCTCCTGATACTGGGTGATTGGATCGTAGGAATTTATCAATCATTTCCCTAAAAAATGCACTATTGTACAAGGTACATCAATTTGGTACAGGATAATTTTTGCATCTTTTGGGAACACATTTATGAATCTAAGCTGCAGTTGCTTGTCAAAGTAGTGTGGCAGTTACATAATCTCCTGTCAACTTGTGAAGGGGTGGAGTCTAGTTTGTCTCAGCTTGATGAATTTATGTGGAGGCTCTGGGCAATAAATAGATCACTTGAGGTGGGACACAGACACTTCCTGCCCTGTCTTCCTGGTGACAAGATTCATGGAGCTATGCTAGAGCCCTACAGCTGGAGCAGCCACAGGAGACCCACACCAGTACTGAGAGGCTCCCACTGCCACTGCAGCCACCAGACTTTCCACCCACTGGCCTGTGATCTTCCTGCATACGCTTTCATTTCATGTGCTGTGTTAGTCTGAAGAGGAAACTGTAGACTGGTATCTAACATAATGGGATCATATCAGACTTAGGGACTTGATCTGGTCCGGACTGAGATGTTTTCTCAATATTCAATTACTCTTTATATAAAGCTCTTTTTAATACATATATAAATGTCTCTGGGTTTGTTTCTCTAGTCAGCCCGGACTGACACAATTAGTAATAACTTCTGCTCTTGTCTTCCATGAAGAGTTGTATACATGAGCACAGTGTTTCCCAAAGTGGACAGTACCACTTGGGGATCCTGGAATAACCCAGGGGGATACAAAAGTAGACACTTAAGTTTACCCTGTATTGTGGACTACAGTACAAACATTTTTAATTCAAATGAGTGGCCTGAGTAATTTTTTTTTTCCTGAAAAAGGCAGGGGGGTAGGTGAAGTAAGTTTGGGAATCTTTGCATGAGCCTAACACTTCTAGACGCTATAACTGCTCCCCATGCTGCAGTGGAGAATTCCCTTGATTGAAGCCTCTATCTCAGACAGCCTCTCCTCTAGATTGTTCCTGCCGTACTGGAAGTTGCACAATCAAGACCTGCCAGGGCTGCCTATGAGAATGCAAAGTTCCTGGTGGAAGGTCTGACTCAGGATCACTCTTAGGAAGAGTGAATGATCACCGGCATACGCTGTATCCTGGCATATTAATGGGCTCAGAATTCTAGACTTGGACAAAGGTGCAATTTTTGTTGAAGGAGAGGGACTTTTCTCTCAAATCTTCCTCTTTTCTGGATTCTCTTCTCTTTCTTTGGGCCAAATCACCACGCCTGCCTTCCCAGTGGCTCTACTAAACGTTTGCTATTGTAAGGAAACTGCTCTGAAGAATTTGCTTAACCTGTTTTTAATGGAGAAAAGGGAGCACTCTCTCCAAAATGTTCTGAGACTCTCAAGGAACACGTGGATTCTTTTAACTACTGATCAAAGAAGGTAAAGAGCAACTCCTTGGACATGGTTGTGATTCTTGTTCCACTGAGTGAAAATGCTCACAGTCCAAATCAGTTGGGAATCCTGCTCTCACGAACTTCCTCATGTAAGTAAGAGGATTGTCTTATTCCTTTAATTTTGAGGATTGTCTTTAAAAAAATGCTTAAAATAAAGATCAGTGCTAAAATGTAGTGATATGTAGCATATCTATAAGGGTGATTCAAATGGAACAAGAGTACTGCTGGCATGATTGGCTATGGTGGCAGAGCTGTGCCTAGATTAGCCTCGAGAGTCCATCAGTTACTTTTGCTATAATTCATGGAAAAGATGACTGTGTCATTGGAGTAAATCAGGAGACCTCCTGTGCTCATTTAGGTTACTCTGTACACCAAAGATGTAAATCTGTTCTGCTTTGCTCTGATTTTGGAGACCTTGGTGGATTTTTTTGTATTTTATTGGTCTGGTTTCTCTTCCTCTCTCTCTTTTCTTCCTTCCTTCCTTCCTTCTTTCCTTCCTTCCTTCCTTCCGTCCTTCCTTCCTTCCTTCCTTCCTTCCTTCCCAATCAGCCCTTATTCCAGCAGGTATGCTCTCTGTTCATGAATAACAAGAATGATCACATCCAATGTTATATTTAGATCAATATCAATCTGTTATTGAGCCCCTATGTCATATGATTGTTTGGAAATTTAATATTAGCCACTCCTAAAGGCCTAGGCTGGCTCCCACCTCTACACTGTGCAAGGGATTCAGGTCTTAGAACTCGTGCATCAGAGGAGACCATCTGGCCACTGATCAACAGTGTATTCTTCTGAAACCGTCACTGTCCTGTACCTCGTGTTTCTTTAGCTTGGGTAGCTCTGTTTCTCATGTGCTGTGATTCTTGCTGTTTGTGTCATCCAGGAAGCTTCTAGCTCAGGGTGAGCCCTGCCCCCTAGAAGGCAAGGCTGCCCTGGTCCTGATTTAGTCCCATGTGTAGTTATAGATCAAACCTGAGAGCTCCATGGGGATTTCATCGGCTGATTCGAAGATGTAGATTGTCAGGCTTGTTTTTTACCTCTGGTCCAACTTCGTCTGAAAAGTCCATTGAAATCTGTCTAATGTGAAAGTCACCTGCAAGCCTTCACGGACAGATGGGCAATTCTGCCTGAGGAGCACTGGCTGGGAGTTGAACCCAGATCTCTTCCATGGGAAACAAAAACCCTGTACTATCACTGCTCTTGAGGAATTTGGAGAAAGCACAGACAGCCCTTCACAGAGGTCCACCCTCTCTAGATGCCCCACAGACGGATACCTCCTAATCTTACTGCCTCTTTGGGCACTCCCTGTGATGACTGGGTTCTGGGTTAAAGAGAAAGCTCACAAGCTTCTCCCTCATTCTGAGAATATTCTTTGCCACCTCCTCTTTTGGATCGGTATAAGATTTTACAAAGGAGTGCCAGTCATTTGTTCAAGTAACTGCTCTTTTCTCTCTCACATTTGGTACCAGTATACAGGATGGACCTGTGCCCTCCTTTTGGAGAAGGATCATTAGAACAGAGGCAAACTGCAATACCAGGAACTTATCTTTTCTTCTTCTTGTTTCTGCATTTCTTTGTACACCCTTGTCTTATTTTCTCCCTTTGACTCTATAGGTTTCTTCGCTTGGTGGACTCCTTCTCCTTTCCCACCCCCACCTCATTAAGCATCTATTTGCTTGGTGCAAAGTTCTAGATGCTGTGTCGGTCACATACCTATGTCAATTTCATGATTGAGATATAGGGGTGGAGTTTAGCCTGTTCATCTGAAGAGAGCCATTGAGTAGCCAATGAGGCCTCTGTGTGGACATGGCTTTCTCCTGAGACTTCTGGGAAGGTTCACGGTCTTTCCCTCGTGGAGATGAGAGACCATTTTCCCCAGTGGTTGGGAATTGCTCCACAGACTGAGATGGTGAATTATTGGCAAGACCAGATGGCAGCATCTGAGGAACCAGAAGAGAAGCCGCACGGCCTTACCCTGAGGGAACCAGACCTCTGAAGCTGGAAAAGTCACAGAGAGACCCCTGCCAGCGCTGAGATGTTTCTATCACCAATGGATGCTGCTGATGGACCCTGAGCCCTGGAAACAAGAAGCCATGAGGGGTCCCCTGTTAGCGCTGGGATTCTGCACCCACTGGCCTGTGACTTCGTGAGTTAGACGGAGACTTGGACTTAAGACTTAAGACTTTGAACTGGACTGGGTCAGGATGCTTTCTCATTGTTCCATTTCTCTTGTATATAAACCTTTCCCTTATATCCATATGCATGTCTATGACTTTGTTTCTCTAGTCTACCTGGACTAACACAAATGTCTTATTCTCTCCAAACTTATTTAGAGAGAAATAATTGGAAGCTTTGGGGAGCAATGACATACTAGAGTCAAACATTATTTCTGATCACTTGTGGGTCCCAGAAGGCAGGTGACATATGAAAGGATTCGTCCTGATTATGATTTGCCAAAGATGACTTTATAGAAACAGCCTCAATATTTATTGAGGCTCTAGTGCAGCCCTTTACTGAGTGAGCCAATTGATCGTTGAACTCAGTTTCCACATTCCTATTGAAAGCCAATAGCAAGAAAACAGAACTTCCAAGAACTTTACAACCTACTTTACTTCCCTTTTCTCTGCTACACCATGATTTTGGTAACTCTATTACTCTGATTGGAAAAAAAATGTTGTCTAGTGACATTAAAATGCACATCCACTGATAAACTGTGACTAGCTCTTGGCTTTTTTGCAAAAGCTGGAAATATTAAGATGTCATTAAATATTTTATCTCCCTTCCTTCATGCTCTGACTTTAATGCTGTGTTCAAAGATTATTACTCAGTGAGGCTGGCGAAGCTCCTCCACTTTGAAGACATTCTTTACAAGAGCATGTAATATTAATTAGTCCTCTCTGTTGCCAGCCAATGCCTCCCCCACTGCGAGATCTATCTATCTATCTATCTATCTATCTATCTATCTATCATCTTCTATCTGAGATGCATTTTATGCAGGTCAAATTATTTTAGGTAGACTGTGGATTATAGGAGATTATAAGCAAAATTAATCCAAATTCTTTAGAATTTTAAGTAGAAGTTGGCAGGATGCATTTTAAAGCAAACTATATTTTTTTCCTCAAGGCAGATCATGTTTGCTATGCATTTTATTGGAGTATTTGGCTGGTACTCCAAAGGTATGTCCATATTTCCAAAAGTAAAACTGTAAGACTGCTACATCTTCATCTCTCTGAAAGCAGAATTAAGGGCATCCTACAGAAAGGTACAAGAAGACATGTAATAACACTGTATGAGACAGAGTCTAAGCAGGAAAAACACAGGTAGAACCTGTATTCATGTGGAACCTGTACATAGGCCAAGAAGCAATCATTTGGACAAAGCAAGGGGATATTAACAGAAATCAAGAAAGGTTTGCACCTTATGGATCCCAGGAACAATAGGAAACATAGTTTTCAGTGACTGATCTTTTGAACTTAGATCAGCATATTTTTAATCATAATCTGTCTTAATCTAGGGGAGCTCTGGTGGTTTCATTGCCTTCATCTAAATGCTTTGCTGCAAACTGCTTACTAACATAACAACACACAAAGCCTTTATTGATGGATGAATGGTTCCCTCATTGGAGAAGCATCGCCAAAGAATCAAACCCAGGTCTCCCCTATGGAAGGCAAGAGGTCTGCTGCTGAGCCCCTCTTGGCCTGATCTGATATCTGACTTCTTCTAGATTCCTATCTTTGGCCTTTATACTGATCCTGCAATGGTTTTGTTTTTGTAATGTGCATATTTTGCAAACTGCCCCAAATTCTCTGTGGAATGAAGTAAAAGTATGTAAAATCATAGCAAAATCATAGTAACATTAAGAAGAAGAATTATGGAATTTCCGTTGAGGCAGACAGTTCTACATAATAAGATATAGGGGGTTTGGTAATGATGAGGGACTCTTCTTTCCAAAGTGCTTTCTGTTTTGTGCTTATTAGGCACTGGTAATTATCTGAAAATTGGGACACACGTTCTGAGATAGGATCGAACACAATGACATTAGGATGAACTATTTGGAAGAAGCCTACTCAATAAGGAATGAGTGATCACGGCAGTTATAGATTAAATAATACATAAAGAGCAAAGAAGAAGGCAGGATAGCAAGAGAAAAACCGTCCATTCCTGCAACTGGAAATGGAGTTTAATTTGAACAGCAATTTTAAAGTTTATAGCATGAAACTGCTTGCTAGTCTGTTTGTTTTTTTATCATCAAGACTTCAGTGTGGCTTTCAGGTTAGAAGAATTTCATAAACTGTAAAAAAAATAAAAACCTTCATAATTTTTACAAGACTTAAAAAAAAACCCCTCATTGCCATCAAGTAAATGCTGACTCATAGAGACCCCAGAGGACCCAAGAGAAGTGCCTCTGGGGCTTTCTGAGATGGGACCTGAATAGAAAAACTCACCATTCCTCTCAAGGAGCAGTGGATGGTTCAAAGCAGCCCACCTGGCAGTGAGCAGCCCGACCTGGGACCATGGCATCACCAGGGTGCCTCACCACAGAATGATGTCCATGTTTATACGAGAGAAAGGAAACATTGGACAGTGTGTGATATGAAAAAGTAATAACAATTTGTAAATTATTAAGGGCTCATGGGGAGGGGGAGGGAAGGGAAATATGGGGAGCTGGTACTGGAGGCCTAAGTGGAGGGAGGATGTTTTGAGAGTGATGATGGTAACAAGTGTGCCAATGTGGCCTGCATACAATTGGTGTATGTATGGATTGTTATGGAAGTTGTATGAGGCCCCCCAAAATGATTTTTTAAAAAAGGAGGGGGAAAGAGGAGCTTATACCAAGAGCTCAAGTAGAAAATACTTGGAAATGAATATAGCAGCATGTGTACAAATATGCTTGTCACAAATGATGTATTGAAGGTTATTAGTGCTGTAAGAACCCCCAATGAAAACATTGAAATAAAAGAAAGACCAGTTCAGGCAACTATTAGGAAAATTTATGCACCAACCCTGATTCAAAAGGTGAAAAAGTTAAAGATGTTTAACAATAGCTACAATCTGAAATTAATCAAGCATGCCACCAAGATACAGTGATACTAGTTAGTGATTGAGATACAAGCGCTGGAAGCAAAATAAGATCTGGGAGTTGAGAAATATGGTCTTGGTGACAGAAATGATAGAAGAGAACATATGATAGTATTTTGCTAGACCAATGACATTAATTTCAAATATCTTGTTTTTTTTTTTTTCTGTAACATAGATGCCAACCATACATATGGAGTTCACTGGATGGATGCAGAGGAATCAAATTAGGTCTATCTGTAGAAATTGGTGGTGGAGAAGTTCAATATCATCAGTCAAAACAAGGGGTCACAGGGAGAGTGGAACAAATCAACAATTGTTGAAATGCACGTTCAAGGTGAAGAAAATAAATGGGAAAACATTTTGGCAGTGGTACCCTGGAAGAGGGATCGATTTAGCCAATATATAGAAAACTTAAACACCTTGGCAACAGCAACAGCCACAAAACCCAATTTAAAAATGGATAGAAGCCACGAATAGACATTGAGTTTCAAGGAAAAATGTAGGCGATCAACAAGCACATGACAAAATGCTCGTGACTGTTAGCCAGCGTGGCTCACAGCAAGCAACCCTTTGTACAACAGAACCAAACACCGTCCTCCTGCCTGGGTCCGAGACGATTGTTTGCAGCATGGTTGACACAATCCACCTTGTCAAGAGTCTTTCTCCTTCACCCTGGCTCTCGACCTTACCAAGGATGATGTCCTTCTCTAGGAACTGCTCTCTTCAGACAACCCGCCTTCCTTCTAAGCAACTCTATGCTCTCCTGCTTCCAAGGCAGATTTGTTGGTTCTTTTGGCAGCCCGTGGTGTTTTCAATGCTAGTTCCCATCTCCAGAATTCAAATGCATCGGTTCTTCAGTCTTCCTTCTTTAATGTGCGATTTTTCTGTGCATATGAGGCAATTGAAAACACCACCGCTTGGGTCCATCACACCTTCGTCCTCATAGGAACATCTTTGCTTTTCAGTACTCCAAAGAGTTCTTGTGGAACAGATTTACCCAGTGCACCGCATCCTTTTCTCTCTTGGCTTTTTTTCTACTTGCACTGACGGTGGATACAAGCAAAATGAAATCCTTCGCAATGTCTATCTTTGCTCTGTTGACCACAATGTTCCCTGTTGGTCCAGTTGTGAGGGTTTGGGTTTTCTTCGCACTGCATTATAAGGCAGCAGTCCTTGCTCTTCGTCAGCAAGTGTCTCAACTCATGCACACTTTCTGCAAGCAAGATTGCAGAATTTTTCAGGTTGTTAATAAATTGGTAATGCTCTGATGCAGCATACAGATTGCATCAGTGTAATAATCCTGTTAATAATACAGGTTATAATCCTGTATCACATCTTTACTAGTTTTAGACTGTGCAATATTCCCTACTTAAATTCACACAATGGCTTTTTAAAATTCGTGTCCATGCTCTGCCTGTGCATAATGCAGTGTTCTGGAATTCCCATTCACCTCAAGGCTATCCATAGTTTTCCATGGTCCACACCATCAAATGCGTGGGCATAATCAATAAGACACAAGTAAACTTCTTTCTGGTATTCTCGGAGTTCAACCAAGACCCATCTGACATCAGCAATGATATCCTTTGTTTAATTTCCTCTCCTGAATCCAGCTTGCATCCAACAAATCTTTGTCAATATATTGTAGCAACTATTGTTGATGATTTTTCAGCAAAATTTTGGTGGCATGTGATAACAATTATATTGCTCTATAATTTGAGCAATCTGTGGGGTCACTTTTCTTTGGAATGGTTATAAATATGACTCTCAACCATTCAGTTGGCCAAGTAGCTGTCTTCCACGTTTCCTGGCATACACGAGTAAGTGCTCGCATGAATAACATTTGAATTGGTAGTCCATCAATTCGTAGAGCCTTGTTTTGGGCCAATGCTTTCAGAGCAGCATAGACTTCTTCCTTGAACACCTTTAGTTCTTTCTTGATCATATGCTACTTCTTGAAATGGTGGAAAGCAGGGTTTGTTTTGTTTTTGGTGCAGTGAGTCTATTCATTTTCTTCTAATGCTTTCTGAAAGTTCCAGTATTTATCCATAGAATCATTAAACAATGCAGTTTGAGGGTTGCATTTCTTCTTGAGTGTTTTTGGCTTGAGACAAGCTGTGTATATTCCCTCTTTTAGGTTTTGTTTTTGACTCTAAATCTTTTGCGCATTTCATTATCATATTTGACTTTGTCTTCTCGAGCTGTCCTTTGAACTTTTCTGAGAAATCATCATTTCTTCCATTTGCTTTAGTTACTTTATGGTTAAAATCAAGTGTTTCAGAGTCTCTTCTGACCTTCACTTTGGTCTTTTCTTTCTTTTCTGTCTTTTTAATGACCTCTTGTTTTCTTTACAGATGATAATCTTGAAGTCATGCCACAGCTCATTTGTCCATCTGTCATTAGCGTTACATGAGTCAAATCTGTTCTTAAGATTTCCTCAAGCATCAGGTGGGATAGCTTCGGGATCAAATTTAGGCTTTTGAGGATTTATTTTAAGTTTTTGTCAGCTTCAGTCTGAATTTGCTTATGAGAAATTGATGACCACACTAACCCCCCCCCTCCCCAACCTGGTTTCGCTGCTGACCTTGAGTTCTTCAGATGTAATAAATTTGATTTCTATTAAAATTCACAAATATAGTCACCATTTGTGTTGCTGGAAAAAAAATAGTATCCATGAGAAAATCGCTGGTCTTCCAGAATCCTATCATGTGAACTCTAGCTTCGTTTCTATCACCAAGACCATCTTTTCCAACTACTCTTCCTTCTTCTTTGTTTCCCCTTTTTGCATTCCAATCCCCAATAATTACCAACGCATCTTGAGTGCACGTTTGATCCACAGCAGCCTGAATATAGGTAGAATTCTTCATTTCCTGCATCACTCACTACAGGGCTACGATAAGCTGTCATAGAGTCGATGGCAGTGAATCTGAGTTTTTGAGCATTAGTGGTGGGTACGTAAACTCGGACAGTAGTTGTAATGACTGAATTTCCTTGTATTCAGAGAGTGATTATGTTATCGTGGTACTTCAAGATAGATCTTGAAATGTCCTTTTGACAATGACTGCAATGCCATCCCTCTGGAATATTTCATTCTCGGCACCATAAACTGTATGATTTTCTGATTCAAAATGGCCAATGCCAGCCCATTTCAGCTTATGAAGGCCCAGAATATTGATCTTTATGGGTTCCATTTCATTTTTTACACCTTCCAATTTTCCTACATTCGTACTTTTTTTGCATCCCAAGTTCTGATTATTAATTCATGTTAGCAGCTGTTTCTTGTTAAAAAAATATTAAATCATTTTATTGGGAACTCATACAACTTGTATCATAATCCACGCACATACATACATTGTGTCAAGCATTTTTGTACATTTGTTTTCCTTATCACTCTAAAAACACTTGCTTTCTACCTGAGTCCCTGGTATCCACTTCCCATTTTCCTCCTCCTTTATGGCTCCCCCCGCCCATGCACTCTTGATAATTTATAAACTGTTACCTCATATTTTATGCCATCCAATATCTCCCTTCACCCACTTCTTTACTGTCCATTCCCCAGGGAGGAGGTTATATGTAGATCATTGTAATCTATTCTCCCTTTCTACACAACCTTCTCTCCACCCTCCCATTATTTCCTTCTCACTACTGGTCCTGAGGGGTTTTTCTGTCTTGGATTCTCTGTGTTTCCAGTTATTCTCTGTACCAGTGAATATCCTCCAGTCCAGCTGTATTTGTAAGGTAGAATTGTGAACATGGAAGTTTTGGAAGGTGGGGAGAGGAAGCATTTAAGAACTAGAGGAACATTGTATGTTTCATCATTGTTACACTGCAACCTGACTACCTGGACCCCTCCTCGAACCTTTGGTGAAGGCATTTCCAGTTGCCCACAGGCTTTGGATCCCCACTCTGCATGCCCCCTCATTCACAATGATATGATTGTTTTGTTCTTTGATGTCTCATAGCTGATCCCCTCAACACCTTGTGATCACCTAGGCTGCTGTGCTTATTCCATGTGAGCTTTGTTGCTTCTCAGATCAATGGCCACTACTTATCTTCAAACCTTTAAGCCCCCAGACTCTTGATAGCTGGGCACCATCAGCTTTCTTCACCACTTTTGCTTACACACTGCTTGGTCTTCAGTGATTGTGTTCAGGAGGTGAACATCTCAGATTGCCGAATTATTAGAACAAAGTGTTCTTGCATTGAGGGAGTGCTTGAGTAGGGGCCTACTGTCCATATGTTTCCTTAACATTAGTCCTATAAATATATGTATGCAGATCTATTTCCCCTTCATCATATATAAATATATTTATCTATGTATATGCCTGTGTTTAGATCTCAATCAAAGCCCTTTGCCTCCAAGTTCTTTCCTCTATTTCTTTTTACTCTTCTCTTGTCCCACTATCATGTTGAGGCTTCATTTGGGTTTCAGGACTTCCTCTAGGCTACCCTATCCTTGATCCATCACTGCCAGATCTTCTATAATCATCTTGCCATCAATTTTCAAACACTTGGTGTTCCCTTGTCCCTGGGTTTGTTAACACCCACTTACTTTCCCCCCATTTCCTCTTCTCCCATGTCCCCTGTTTCTTTTCATTTTGAGCTGTGCCCCATCGGCAAGGAAGGTCCTGACAGCTTTTCTCTCACAGGCTTTCCTCTCTCCAGGTCTCTGTGAGTCACTTGATTTTGAGAAGGATGCTCTTCCTTAGTAGTATTTTGAGAGCCTTCTGACTCAGTGACTCGTCTTGTGGCACCATCTCTACATTTACTATATTTTGCCTCTATTTATGAGACTTTCAGTATCTGACAATGTTTCAATGTTATCCGTAGGAATTTTAGTGATGAATTCCTCAGATAGAAACAGTCTATTCCTTCTTTTTTTGCAGTCTGGTCTTAGTCTAGAAGCATTGCTGAAACCTATTCACTCTGGGTGACCCTGCTGGTATTTGAAATGCCAGTGACATAACTTCCAGCATCGTAGCAACCCACAAACTGACAGACAACTAGAAGGACACAAAGAAAAACCACAATGAGATATCATGTCATCCAAGAATTAACAGCAAAGTTTAAAAAATCAAATAGAGAAAACAACAATTGCTGGTAAAGGTATAGAGAAAGTAGAACCCACATACATTTTTGCCGAGGCTATAAAATGATACAACCATGGTAGAAGATGGTTTGGCACCTCCTTAAAATGTTAGCAGTATGATGCTATTTAAAAACAGGAATCCAACTTCTTGGTATCTATCGGGGAAATGAGAACTGTGACATGAATATACACCTATGTTAATCACAACTCTACATGCATTTGCAATAGCAAGATGAAGATAACCCAAGTAACCATCAGTGGAAGAGTGGATACACAAACTGTGGCACACAATGCAATACTATACAACATTAAAGAATAATAATACATATGTGGAACACTTCATAGCATGTATTAACCTAAAGACTATTATTCTACATGAAATAAGTTTGCCATGAAAGGACAAATAATGTATGAGACCACTATTATAAAAAGTCAAGAAGAGGTCTTCATACAAAAAAGAAAAGTGAAACAAACCAATCAGAGCCAAAGTACAATTGTGAGCATGCCCCATTTGAATGTAGAGGCCATCTTAAGAATAGATCTGATGCATTGAACAGTATGACATTGGGATCTTACGTCAAGTGGACCCTGTGTGAATGTGTAGGGGCAGAATCCAACCAGTCAATCCATCCACAGACCCTGTCTCCATGTGGATGTAGCATTTTCGTGTGTGATTATGTCTCCATGTGGATGTAGCATTTTCGGCAATAAAGACAGTGAGACACAGGCCTCCTCTTTCGGACCCTTGGCCTCTCTGCTTGTTAGGACTGTGTGTCTGCCTTCAGGGGCAACCTCGTGTCAGCCACCTATCTGGAAAGCTGTGGCCTCCCTGCCATCTTCCCACTGACTTGGCTCCATGCAGCTCTGTGCCCTCTGGCCTATGTTCTCTTCTGCATCGGCCTTCAGCAATGTGAATCTGAAGAGAGTTCTATCTCGCATCAGACCCATAGATTTGAGTTGAACTGGCCTGAGATACCTTCATGATATAAAGCTACTTCTTATTTTTTTAAATATCATTAATTGGAATTTAATACATATATCACATCATATCATCCTATATTTTAAACATGTCAAATAAAATTGTACAATTGCTACCACAATCTGTTTCTAAGCTTCTTTTTTCTATATGGAATCCTTGACATTGTCTCTCTTTTACTCCCTCTCTTCATTGTAGCCCCTCTCCCTTATTCTACTTGCTGCACTTAATGACTACCTCATTAATCCTGGGATTCGTCTACCAAACAATGGAGAAGCATGCAAGAGGGTACTCCTCAAAAATGGATCTGATGAGAGGAGGAGAGTGCATTTGGAGTTTATTTCACCAGGCCAGCCTGTTAATCAAGCTTTCTGTTTAGAGGTTCTGAAATGATTGCCTAACAGTGTGCCTTAATATATGGCATATCTCATATACCAGGATTTGTGCCAGATGGAGGACTGGTTTTGCCACCACGACAACGCACCTGCTCACGCAGTCATCTCAGTGCACCAGTTTGGGGCAAAAGCCAGCATGCCTCTCTTTCTCCATGCACCTCACTCACCTGAACTTGCTCCATGTGACTTCCCTTTGTTTCCTCAAATGAAGAGAGACATGAAAGGACAGTGATTCGATGATAGGGAAGAGGCAAAGGAAAAAATGAGGGAGATGCTGTCAGCCATCCAAACAGATGACTTTGAAAAATGTTTCCAAGAATTCAATTACATAATTGACAAATGTTTTAAGTGCAATGGAGGGTACTTTGTAGGTGACAAAGTTGTTTTGTAAAAGAAAAACACAAAAATGTAGCTTTGAAAAAAAATTGTATTGGGGGTACCCCCTCATATTCCATATACCATGGTGTGGCAGTCATGTGCTTATGTTAATTTTATGATTGAAATGTAGGGGTGCAGTCTAGCCTGTTAATCTGGAGTTAGCCATTGAGTAGCCAATGAGGCCTCTATGTGGGCATGGCTTTCTCCTGAGACTTCTAGGAAATCTTGTGATATTTCCCTCGAGAAGCTATCTTCCCCAGTTGATGGGAGTTAGTCTCGGAGATGATTAATCATAGACAACACAGAATGGCGGCATCTGGGAGGCTGGAGTAGCCGGTGGAGAGACCACATAGCTTTGCCCTGATGGAGCCGGACCTCTGAGGCTGGGGTAGCCACATGGAGGCCTCTGCCACTGATGAGTTGCTTCTGCCACCATGGAATGCTGTTGATGGACCCTGAGCCCTAGAAGCAAGGAGCCATGGGGAGACCCCTGTTGGTGCCGGGACTCTGCACCCACTGACCTGTGACTTGGTGAGTTGGAAGGAGACTTTATGGACTGATTTCAGGCATATGGGTTAATATCAGTCTTGTGACTTTTAGCTGGACTGGGCTGGGATGTTTTCTCAATGTCCTGTTCCTCTTGAATATAAACCCATTCCTCATATCCATATGCTTATCTTTGAAATTTTTTCCTCTAGTCTACCCGGACTAACACATATGGGTTGCCAGGATAAAAAAGGTATCTGCTTGGGAAGAAGAACAGACACAAGATTTCTGAGTAGTGAGATCTCATGTGCATGGGCATGTTATGAGGAGAGAACAATCCCTGCAAAAATCCCCCATGCTCAGTCAAACAGAAGATCCGTAAAAAAGAGGAAGACCCGCAATAAGATGGCTTGACTGCTAGGAAGGATTCAAACACAGCAATGTTTGTGCAGATGGTGCTTTCCTTTTGTACATCATGTTGTTATGAGTCAGAACCATCTCACAACACTCATCATCATAATTGTGAGTTATAGCTTTCTCAAATTCTCAGATTCAAAATCTGAAGACCCGCATGACTGAGTCTTCTCCTTTTCAGAAGAGATTGCTTCCTGGCAAATATCCCTGGATTTTGTTGGTGGAGGTAGAAGAGTTCTCTCAGGTCAAGAGGTGAGCTCCGGCTGACTGTGGGTAAATGTGGTGCTTTAGATCTCATTCTGGATACTATGCAGCATGTTTATTGATTAGAGCCGCCGTGAGGAAGCGTCTCCCTCAACTCCCCATCCTTAGGGAAGACGCCCTTGCCTCAGACTGCCTTCCAACCCCGAGCACTCACAGCTTCTCCTGAGGCTTTGGGAGTTAATGAAGTAAGTACAAATCTCCCTAAAGCATGTTATCATTCTCCAGAGGTAGAAAATGCTGCATGCGATGATGCTCAGATGAGAAAACACGACCATACTCTCCCAAGTTACAGGAGCATTTGCTTGGGGCTCACGTCAGGGTGTACATATAGACCATCTTCCTGAAAGGCAGAGAGCTTTGTGTGGAAATGGTGACATGGGTGAAAAGCAGCTCTCTCTTCTAAGTGTCACTTTAGGCAGCGTCCTGACAGTACAAAACATTTGACTAAAAGCAGCGATGACATTCATCACAATCCACCCCTTTCCCCAGGATCTTTACCGCTGTGTGTGCATGAAGTGCATGCTAAAACCCATTTAATCTAATCACCTCTGGAGATGGAGTGGTGAGAGCTCCTATAAATGTCAAGAAGGGACATAATTTAGCTGATCTCGGGGGCTTATTGCTATTGCCAGACTTCCTCTTTATTTGATCTGGTGAAACAAATTAAATGTGTCTCTTTGGTTCTACACCAGGTAAGAGAAGGCGATTAGAATCTGTGATTTTCTCATTTGGATGCAATAATTACACAGCCAGCCCTGATCTGAGGTGGCAGCAAGGTTTACTGAGTGTGTGTGTTGAGGTCAAACTCTCTTGACCTACACTTTGCCTACTGGCTGGTGCCTGTCTCCTTGACAACATTACTAGATATATTACGAGAGGGCAGCAGAGGTTAATTAGAAAACAAAAACAAGACTGGGTTTAACTATCGGAGGAGAAATGCCTTTGTGTGCTCCTACCTGTCCTGACTAGTCCCAGTGAGGGGCAACTAACCGTCTAGAAACACACTATCCTCTGGCACAGGGAGGAAAGACGTGGACCAGACACCAGGACACTTGGGGCTGGGCTATGCCTACTGGGATTTGAGAACGAATCTTGAAAGAATAGTTGAGAGGAGGTTCTCAACAGGGGTAGTTGTGCTACTCACAGCCCACCCCTTCGCCACGAGGGACTGCTTGGCAAAATCTAAAGACATTTTGGTTGTCACGTCTGAGGGGGATGGGCTGCTCCTGGAATCTAGTGAGCAGAGGTCAGGGAGACTGCTCAATGTCCAACGATGCACAGGACCACCCCCCACAACACAGAAAGATCCCCTTCCAACATCCCCAGCCAGATTCCCAGGTCTACTGGACTATTTGCATTTCTGTTCCTTACCGGTAGTGTTTGCTGAGCTAAAAGAATGAGAGAGAGAAAGAGAGAGAAAGAGAGAGAGAGAGAGAGAGAGAGAGAGAGAGAGAGAGAGAGAGAGAGAGAGACCTGTCTCATTTTCCCCTAAATAAATGCACATTGTATGGTAATAGGGAATTAGCATTCCAGCTGCGATGCAGACAAGTTTCTGGTTGCCTACTCTTTCCATGATATCACTCAGCAGCCAAGCAAAAGCACAATCCTGAAACTGCAGAACATACACATTTTTCTAACGGCATGAAAGAAAGATAAGAAGGGAAGGCGGGGGGGGGGAAGCTTACAGAGGCCCTGCTTACAAAATAACACATACAAAATTTCAATTTGAAGCACTGTTAATCCGATGCCTTGTAGAGCACATTATAAGTGTAGTTACAAAGAGCTGTTCCAATCATGTCAATATTCATATGTATCTATTTCAACAGCCTATTTTTAGGCTTTTTTTAGTGCCATGAAATATTGCATGTAACAGTTGATGCCTTGAAAATGGATCATTTCATAAAGTTGTCCAGTAGATATTTTTATTCAGTGCACCACGTTTCGGTTGACAGGTCCCCATGCTCTGTTCTCTCTGCTGAGCCATGCACATTTCTTCTTCAGGTCCTGTCTTGGTAGAAATTACTTGCTGCATAAACAGTCTCTATGTAGCATGGCCAAGACTTCAAAAAACCACCATTGCCTTCTAGTCGTAGCAGAAAATCGGCCTCCTTCTTACATTATCCCCTTATCTCACTGACTTCCCAAATGGAATGACATGATTCATTTTACTTTACTGGGGCTTTGGTTTTAAGGGTGTGTGTGTGTGTGTTATTTTTTTAAAGAAGTCCTGGTGGCTTGGTGGTTATGCGTTGGGCTGCAATTCACACAGTCTGCTGTTCAAAACCACCAGATGGTCAGAAACAATAAGGAAGGACCTCCAGGAACTGGATTAAGACTGCGCCATGGTGACTGAGTACACAGAGGCTATTATAGACTCAAACATCACATCTAGGAGCAATGCCGGATGACCTGGCAACATTTCCTTGGGTACCCATAGAGTCACTGTGGGATGGAATCAGACAACAACTATTATTCCCTCGCATGTACAACTCCCATGTGTGTTCATTGGTTCATCTCTTGATAGGCATTTAGGTTGCTCCTACCTTTTGACATCACTTTGAAGACTCACAGCTATGGTCAATGCTGAGTCATCGCAACCCCCTGTGGCTTTCTGAGACTTAAGTGCTTATGGGAGTAGAAAGTCCAATTTTTCTCCCATGGAGTTACTGGTGCTTTTGAGCTGCTGACCTTGCAGATAGAAGTCCAACCCACAGCCACTACACCACCAGGGTTCCCAGTGCTACTATAAATATGGTGGGCAGGTGTCTGTGGAAGTCTCTGCTTTCAAAGATGATGGGACCCTAAGTGGGATTGCTAGTTGCATGAAAAGTTGCCAAACTTTTTCCATAGTAGCTGTACCATTGCTGTATCCTCACTAGCAACAGTTGGGGGTTCCGATGTGGGCACATCCTTGCTGGTGTTTGCTCCTTAGCAGGGATCTTTCTTACGTGACAGGTTGGTTATTTCATTCCGTCCACTCTTACCCTCAGCCTTTTGAACCTTGAAAGTAATTACTTGTGAGAACTGAGGGCCAAATTGGTTCTGGGGGCAGCTGAGTTTGCTCTTGGGGAGAGGTGATGATGATGCTTCCTATTAGAGCCCAAGTAACACTTCTCTAACAGGAGACCACGTAGGGTGGGAAGATTAGATTGCACTTTCAATCAATTCTTTCAGCAGTCCTTGAGTCTTAGCAATCTTTATTCTAATCTAGACTTCTGTCCAATTGCACTGAAGGGGTTGTAAAATCCTTAAATGAATTCACACACACTAATTTATTATTGGCTGTAGCATTGACATTACAGCATTTCATGTAGGGAGTAGATGGATAATAATTATAAGAACAATTTGCATACATGTGCCTTTTCAAAAAATAACCATTTTCAAGTAATAGTCAAGAATACTTTTTTTTTTACTATAAACTTGTTACTGTTGGTAGCAGCCTTTATGCTCTTTTGCAATTTTAGAAATAAATTGACTTCTATTTTTCTAGACGTCTGAATTATACCATACTTCTTTTGCCAAGAATATCACGTTTTAGTAAACTGGGGAGTTTTGGGGGTGGTTACAGCATAATGAATGGCTACATGTATCAGAAATAATGATTTTTGGCATAAAAATAAACTATGTTAACATGCCCATTGATGAGGCTTGAATATTGTTTAACTTTTCTCCCCCTGCCCCACCAGGGTGGACCCAGAGGAAATTAGGATAAGATTATTTGGACAACATATAAATATTTCTCTCTATTGACCAGCATTGAATCAATATAATCAACATGCTTGGTAGCAAAGACCTAGAAAACATATTTTTCTATGTAACTGACCCCCAAAGTGATATTAAAGGAAATTACATTGAATCCAATCTTCTTGTTATATACTCATATATTTGTATAAAATGCGATGCAAAATATAAGTTACAGCTTATGCAAAACCACCCGGAGCCCAGTTGTAGCAGAGGCCGTTTGATTGGCCTCTTATGAGTCTGGCTGCCACCGCCCAAGGACTGTTTTGGCCCTCACCTAGCAGAATGCCGCTTGTTACAGGTGCCTGGTCCATCTTCTCTGGCCACTGCTCGACATCACAAACTCAGTAAGCTGACTTAACAGCTAACCCTGCAGATTTTTGGTGTACAGAGAAGAGGGGCATGAAACTTACTGATACTGAGTCCTTCAAACTCACTCCTGTTGGGTCAGTTCTGACTCACGGCAACCCTCGGGCAGGGTAGAATGACCCATGTGGGCCTCTGAGACTGTAACTGCATATAGGGATGGAATGCCCGGTCTTTCTCCTGAACTCTGACTAAGTGACATGAGAACCATTTTGTCTCCAGGTCTGTTTTAGGCTCAGATGAGTAAGAATGTTCTGAAGCCGTGGTAGCTCTATAATCTGGTGTCTACTTGTGGAGGCGTAGAGTTTAGGTTGTCAATCAGGTCACAGCTTGATGACCTCATTTGAAGGTGCTATGGAAATAAATACCTTGTTGGAGGCAGGACACAGATACTCTCTGTGAGACATTCCTGCTGAGAAGACACAGGGGACTATGCTAGACTCCTGGAGCTGGAGGAACCACGTGGACACCCCTAACATTGCTGAGATACTCCCACTACCACTGCATCCCCAAGACTTTCCACCCACTGGCCTGTGATCTTCCTGCATTCAGCATCATTGCATGTGTGTTGTGAATCTGAAGAGGACTTTATAGATTGGTATCAGACATATGGGCTAATATCGGATTTAAGGACTTGATCTAGACTGGGCTGGGATGCTTTCTCAATATTCAGTTGCTCGGTATTAATGTTTTTTCC
This sequence comes from Nesogale talazaci, assembly GCA_004026705.1. Lineage (NCBI taxonomy): Eukaryota > Metazoa > Chordata > Mammalia > Afrosoricida > Tenrecidae > Nesogale > Nesogale talazaci. The sequence continues at coordinate 72,475 of PVJH01004320.1, forward strand.
TATACACATATGAATGTCTATGGATTTGTTTCTCCAGTCTACCCAGGCTAACAAAGAGACTTTACCCTACTTGGATCCAGCTACAACCTGTAGGTGCAGCTACAGATGAAAATTAGGCTGAGTATACTCATCTAATCTTTATCTGGATGGCCCTTTGGGTAAAGTTACAATTTAACAACATCCTGTGGTGCTTAAAATTTAAATAAATATATTACAATACTATTTTGGTGTTCTATGAAAATTTTTGTTGCTCCATAGAGAACAAATTTTTAATCAAGCCCCTCCACCCCACCCTTAATGGTGTCCCGCTTAAAATCTGGTTGCTTTACCTTTGGGGCATGATGCTTAAGACATCGTCAACTCCTCCATTCATTTATTCAGTCAGTCAAAAAATATATCTGAACACCAATGTTCAATGAAGCACTTTTCACAAAAACCCCAATGTAGAAACCACTTGTCCATCAACAGGTAAAGGAGTGAAAAATATGTGAATGGAGTATCATCTAGCTATCAAGATAAAGGACCTGCTAATAGGGACAGTTCAAATGACCCTTAAGAACATGCTATTTCATGGCATGTCACCTCCAAAGGGTGAACGTTGCATGATATGAACTGTGTAGGACAGACAAGTGCATAGACGGCATGAGAGGTGAGACTGAGGGAAGCAGAGGGATGTCTTCCTTAGGGACACTGAGTTTCTGTTCACAGTGGGGAGATAACTAGGAAAAAGATGGTGGTGCTGGTGGTACCATATGATGGACAGAATCAATGCCAGTGCATTGTGCATGCAACATTGGCTGGATTCTCACATGGTTTGTGTGTGTGTGTGTGTGTGTGTGTGATCTGTATTTCCATCACAATAATTTAGAAAGATTACCTAAGCATCTGCTACTTTGGGGGCCTTGTGCTGTATGTTCAGAGGCTCCAATAAGGTGTTCTTTGTCCCAAGAGTCTTCACCTGAGTTCCTTTCCCAGCATTCACTTCTTGGCTCTGTATGACAAGCTCTCCTATCCCCTCAGTCACCGTTGATGGCCGTCTCCACCCATTGTGCTTTCGGGATGACTTGCTGTGGCCTCCAACTTGGCACATAGTTTCTTTCCTGCCCCATCGTACAGATGAGGCGGTAGAGACTTTTTTACACATCCACAAAACCTGTTTGTAGACACCGAGGGTACCAGCTCAGCAGAGAGGGGGAGCATATTCCTCTCTGAGGAGGACCGAAAACTCAAGTCTTTCTTGACATTCAGAAGACTCCAAAATTCACCTGCTCAGAAAGGAAATCTTCTTGGTTACAACGAAGTCTAGGGATGTGAGGGAGAATGTCAAAGCTCCCCTAGGGATAAGGGGTCGTGGTGACACCATGATGACCTGACGTGGGAGGCTGCCAACCACAAGGCCAGCAGTTAGAGACTGCCGCCGCTCCAAGGGAGAAAGACAAGGCAATGAGATGGTCTGCCCTTGTCAACATTCACAGTTTTGAAAACTCACCGGAGGCAGTTCTACCCTCCTAGCCTATAAGGTCTCTATGAGTTGGCCTTGTACCTCAGACCCCGAGGTTGGGGTTGGTTTGTTTGTTTTTATTTTTGAGTATACAGGTGTTACTCACTTGGCCACTTGATGTCACTCTTGCTCCATATAAATCCTGCAAATACAGAGCTCCTTTCTCGGATTTTGAAGGTTTAGGCGTAGATCTGTCGATGCGGTTTCTTTTTTACAACACCTTTGCTTCGTCCAATTCGCCTTGTACGCCACTCAGAGCGTCTTCACATCATGGCTGGATTATACACCTCAACAAAGATCGAAAATGCCTCTTACCAAGGAGGACCTGTGGCTGATGAGCTGACGTAGGGGATAAAACTCTTGCAAATCCGTCAGCTGCTTGCAAGCCTTGCTGCCCCGCTGGCTACCCTTTGTTCCAAGACATTGACTGTTGTGGGTCTGCACCTGGCACAGACTTGGCACAGCGCTCCTGGACCTGCAGAGCCGCAGCCACCTCCACCCGAGTCCTGTCCAACGCAGGAACCCTCTGCCTAGAATGAGGTGCCCCGAGCAGCCCAGGCAGGAAGCTCACAGCCTCCTCAGGCAGCTGGTCCACAGCTGGGGGCGGAGGTGGCTGGGATGGCGCTGGAATAGACAAGAAGCCATTCTTTGAGCACAATATTCTGTTCTTCTTTCATGGCTGCTGCTGGTATAGTTGTTGTGTGCTGGAGACCTGATTTGGACTCTTGGGGAGCCCTGAAGGACAGAGAGCTGCCCCAGAGGGCTTCTTGGGCTGGAGTCTGCAGGGGGCCAACTGCCGGCTCTTTCCCCTGCAGCCCTGCCTTACTGCCGTTGCGTTTGGATTTCTGACCTTGTGGTTAGCAACAGAGGGCTTCAACACTGTGCTACCAGGCTCATTCCATGAGTGCCAGCTGAAAATACAGACATGTTTGGAAAGGACGTTGTGGAAATCTAGGGGAAGGGGATTTGACCTGGCCTGGGGGTTGTTGGGATGAGGCACAATGGGGGAATGCTAGTTCCTGGATCTGGTCAGCCAGGACTCTAAAGGCCCAGGCCTTCCAACCTTCCTCAGGTCACCCCAGACAGCACTGACTCCTTCTGACTGCCGCCACACTGCGCTCCAGATAGCTGTTCTCAGAAAGGAGAGGACCCGGAGGTTGAATTCCACATGGCTTTGCTTTAACTATTTATGAATAGGGTGAACCTTCCCCTGCCCCAATTGAATTCTGGCTTGTGCATTTGTTTCTGGTGCATAATTGCAGGGCCACTGCTACAGAGTCTCATACAGAGGCCTTGGGTAAGAAAGCAGTATACCCTTTCTGCTCCCTTTTTCACAGCCAGTCTTTGAGGATCATTGGAGTATCAGCTACTCAATTGGAAACCCAAACAGGGGAGTCCAGGACAACCATGGGAAGGCCCTGAGGATGGGAGAGATGAAGAGAAATAAGGAGGGGCCAAGCTAGGGGTCTGCCTATTAATATTGTCTGTGGTTTTTAAAAAACGAGTTTCTGATTCAGAATTTAGTGAAATGAGGTCACTGTAGGTAGGGTCTCATGAGTTAGAATTGACTCCTCAATGGCAGTGAGGGGTTGGGAGTTCTGGTTGTTGTTGTTGGGGGCCTCAGATTAGATCTGTATAAGTTCTGGAATGCAGCGGATACAGGTTTCCCAGTGAGCAGGGTCTCATACTAGCAATGTGACCTCATGCAAATTACTTATCTTCCTTAAGCTTCAGTTCTCCTTTTTGCAGGAGGAAGATAACAATAACCATGTTCTCAATCCTCTGACGTTTTGGTGGAAGGTCCACTAACAGAGAGAGAGAGAGAGAGAACATTTGCACTCAACTGGTAGCCTCAAGGTTCGTGTTTTGCAGCCCCTCAGTAGTGCTGAGGAAGAAAGAGCCTAACAGTTGGTTTCCCTAGAGGGCGCTGTTGTTAGTGAGCATCCAGGTTTCTACACATAGTGACCCAGCATACAGCAGATACAAGTGCTACCAATCATATACTGATTGTTCTTGTGTTTGAGCTCCTTTCTGCAGCCCCTGTGTCTATGCTCTTCGCTGAGGGCCTTCTTTTTGCTCCCAAACCCGTCCACTCTCACCAACATCGGTGAGACAAGGTCTCAGCATCCTTGCCTCTACGGAGCATTCTGACTATACTCCTTTCAGGACAGATCGTTTTGCTCACTTGGCAGCCGATGGCACTTTTCACTTTTCTCAGCACCCAACGCAAATGCACCCATTCCTCTCTGGTCTTCCTTATTCAATGCCCAACTTTCACATATGTATGAGGTGATTGAGTTGAATAGCCTTCCTTGGGGTGTGCACGCCTTAGTCCTGGAAGTAACACCCTTGTTTTTCAGCACTCTAAAGAGTTCTGTGCAGCTGATTTACCCAAATGCAGTACACCGTTGGGTCAAGGGTTCCGCAATGGAAATACTTGAGTAGGTCTGTTCTCTAACCTACCAGCACATGTCTGAATCATGACTTAACATCAATTGACAACTGTGAGACTAGGGGTGGTGGTGGGAGCCCCTAGGTGATGCAAACCAAAAGGTTGGCAGTTAGAGGGCACCCAAAAGCCCCTCGGAAGAAAGACCTGGAAATCTAATCACCACCTCCCCCCCAAAAAAACAACCAAAAAACAAACCAAACCAAAAAAACAGCCACTAAAATCCTATGCAGCACAGCAACCTGGGATCACCAGCATGTTGGGAATGGATTTTTTTAGGAATTAGATTAGAAAAGAGGGGTGGTGAGGATTAAATGAGAACAAATTTAGGGTGCGCACAATGCCTTAGGATATTGCTATGTGTGCAACAGTCGGATATGTTGACTCCCGAAGGGACAGAATGGCTTTGAAGATGACGATGTGACTATGCAATTGGGAGAGGCCCCGGAGAGCACATCATCCTGAAGCATTTTTGAAAGCCTTTCATTTGTCAGACATTATATTTGGAGAAAGCTGCCCTCTGTCTTCAGCGAGTTGATAGTCACATGGTTGAGAACCTCACTGGATAAGACTGCACAAGGACTGCGGGCAACAGCAGAAGTAGGGCCGGAGGCTGCGTACTACCGAGTCCCACAACACCCAAATCAGCTGCCCTGGAGGCAATTCTGACTCAAAGCAACCTAGAGGACAGTGTAGAACTGCCCCTCCCTGGAGGGGGTGGTGGTGGTGGTGGTGGTGGTGGTTCTGAAGCTGGCACTCTTTTCAGGAGTAGAAAGCTTCCTCTTGCTGTGGAGGAGGGCAGTGGTTTCAAACTGCTGATCTTGTGATGAGCGGCCCAGCAAGTCACCACGGTGTCACCAGCATCCCTCGAAGCAAGGACGGGATCTTTTAAAAAGTTCATGGAAAAATGGAACTGCAAGAGAACGGATTTTTCTCTGCAAACTTTCTGAGGTCCTCTCGTATAGCGAGTGCTTCAACCCATGAGCAGATATTTAGCATAAGAGGCATGCATCTAATTGATTGTCTTACTTCCTAACGGCTGTGACTAGGAAACTAGCACTTGGACCATGCTACATCTATGGTGTTCTTAATGTGATTTCACACCTGCCAGGCCGTCCCTGAAAGTGACACAGTTAGGTACCTAACATACTTACAAGTCTTTTGAAGAAATAGCACTTTTATATTCTATCACGATATAAATGTTTACTCAAGGCAATAAAATGTAGTTTGCCAGAAAGACCACCCAGGCTCATTCGTCTTTTTTGTTTTTCATACTTTTCCCATTTGAATGTGCTGCCTGTCACTCTTGCTGGGCTGTTACATAAATCAACTTCATGTTTCCAACCCTTTAAGCTCTCTATGAGTACATACTGCATTGATTAAAAAAAAGTATGCAGAACCAATTTCCTTTTGCTCCTATTTATTGTAGTGGAGCTCTGTAGATAGCACATTGATAGTGTTGCTCCTTCTTGACAAATGTTGACTGTTGTGTTATCTGTTTACCTATCCCACCTAACAGGGTCATTTCCAAGAAGAATTCAGGATTTAGTCACCAGCAGCCCACGTTTACAACTACTCATCGATCCAGCATTATTGAGTACCTGGCACGGACACAGTGCACCCAGCAGGAGAACACACATGGAATCCCTTTTTCAGCTCAGCAAAGGTCAGCATCATATTATTTCAGTCAACCTGCTTGCCTCACATGTTCCCCATTTGCATAGAGTCAAGGACCTTCAGTGCATGCTTTTAGAAGAACGGGGTTGGGAGCTGCCAAGTCTTGGCAACAAAAACAACAAAATATGTTACAGGGATCAGCGTCCTAATGATCGTTTTCCGAGATGGTGCATCAGAAAAGACAGCAGGGGAGAGAACAAAAGTAAAACACTCGTAGAGCTGTAAAAGTGTAGTTGAAGAGGAAGGAATGTTTGCATCATCTAGTCGACATCACCTTTCTAAGAGAATGGTGTTTAGTTTGTACAAGACTCCTTTTTGAGCTCCCAGCCCTGATGGTAGCTTAGTTACACGCTGGACTCCTTGCCTCGAGGTTTGAAACCAGGAGCTAGCATCAAGGGAGAAAGAGCAGACTGTCTAGCCCCGTGAAGAATTGCAGTTATGGAAAGTCAGAGGGTGCAGTTCTTCCGTGTCCTGGAGGATCGAGTGGGTCAGAATTGATTCAATGGGAGTGTCTTTGTGAGAGGTATGTCAAAAAGAATCCCTGAGGGCACAAAGGGGTTATGCTTGTTTGCTAAGCAGGAGGTGGGCAGTTGGAGCCCAGCCATCACCCAGGGAACAGAGGCAACATGCTTCTGTAAAAACCACAGCCCAAAATGATCTGTGTGGTTTAGTTTGCTATGTGTAGCAGTTATACTTTGGGTTGCGTTTGAAGGTCAGTAGTTTGAAACCACCCTCTGTTCTTAGGGAGAAAGACTTTCTACTCCCATAAAGAGTTACAGAAACCCACAGGGGTAGTCCTATCCTGCCCTATAGCTACGGCTGCCACGCGTTGGAATAGACTTGATGGCAGTGAGTTTAGTTGTTTTGGTTTGGGTACACAAAAAAAGTTTATAGGTTGACATGGGGAGAGGGGCTAAAAGGAATTTGCGGAATGTCTCTGCATAACCAGTACGTTGGGAATGGTGGGTTTTCTGGAAGCAATCTAAATGAGAAGAAAACAGGAAGCTGGCATTAGGCTTCGAATTGCTTGTCCTGAGAAGACCAAAGCCGAAAGGTCAAAAAGCTTGTAAGGATGAGGATGTGTGAGAGTTGGTATGATGTTGTTTCTGTGATGCAGACTCTCCTTTCCTCTCCCACCATCCGTCTCTCTAAAACACAAAGACAGGGCCAGGTACCCCAGTACCAGGATGACGTAAGTGAGACCTCAGGGAAAACCGCAGACTGAGCCATGGACTAAGACACTCTAGTGATAAAGAGATATGCCTTGGTTCATCAAGTTCATGACATTCCTCAGGCAGGATTGGAATTTAAGTAACCTACAGACTGTAGATGTGAAGCACGTAAAATGGAATTTACAGTTATAGAGGAGTCACCCGTTTGATATTTGGGTCACATACAGAAAGGAAAAGAATAACTCCTCCCTAAAACCTGACCCATTTAGATACACTAGGTGATAGGAACTATTTATCAAAATAGCGCAGAGAAATCACCCGTCTGTGTAGGGACTGAGTGATAACACTCTTCCATGTACTGCATAGAAATGCCAGTGACTTGGCTTCTCTTGTTGATGAGACAATAGAAGTCATTAAGCAAAAGTTCCACAAAGTAGGAGCAAATTCATTTTATGCTAAGCTAGCTACTATAAAATATATCTTCATTTTATCCCCTTGGTTATGGATCTTCAAAAAAACCCAAACTTCAAAAATACTTATGCAATTGTACTTATTTTCAAAGTCTTGTTAAGCTTTTATCTATAAATTTTTCATTAAGGGCCATATTTATGCCAAGGTTAAAGATGGGAAATAAAGGGAGACATTACACAAAAGTACTGATTTTTTCTTAATTGAAAAAGGTGTATATGGTAGTTCGATGACACTGTGTTGCCCAGGGAGCCTGACCTCGTGCTGGATAAGTTTTAGTTAGTATCCCACGCTGGGAATTTCAAGATTTTTTTTTAATAGATAGAGACCTTGAAATATATTAAAAAAAAAACCCACCTCAACATTGGATATAATGTCGAATAAGTAAGTTGCTAAGGATCTTTTTTTCTATGAAATAAAGTACACATGATGAAAGAAATACGTTTCTTGTGAGTCTTGAAAAGGAGCAAAAATGCCAATGAAAGGACAGAATGAAACGTATTCCTACAAGGTTGTAGAAATGTGTCCTAAATAAAAATATCAAAGCATGAAGCTCTTGTTTCTCAATTTATTCTCCTTGTAGGTCTATGCACTTCTGAAGGCAGTGCTTCCACCTCCACAGGCCCTAGGCTGCTGACTCAGAGGTGGCTGGTTCAGGCACAGGAGCTGCTCTTAGCGAGAAAGGCGAGGCTGTCCGCTATCCAATGTTGCAGTCACAGAAACCGTATTCAGGGCTGCTCTGAGCCAGACTGAACGAGATGGCAATTAGTTTGGGGTTTTGAGAACTCTGCCCTCTTTAATTGGCATCATAGGAGCTCTGGTGGTGTTGTGCTTATACTCTGGGCTGGGATCTGCATGGCCAGCCGCTTGAAGCCACCACCAGCAGCGCCACAGAAGGAACTGGACTTTCTGCCCCTTTCAACAGGTAGTCTTGGAAACAAATGGGGTTCGCTCTGAGTTCATATGGTCATGAATTTGGTTTGATTTCATTGACTTCATGTCACTGTGTTAGTCCTGGTAGACTAGAGAAACAAATTCATAAACACGCAGATGGATATCAGGGAAAGGTTTACATACAAGAGGAATGGAACATTGAGAAGGCATCCCAACCCAGTCCAGTCCAAAGCCCTAAGTCCGATATTAGCTCATATGTCCAATAAAGTCTCCTTCTAACTCATGAAGTCACAGACCAGTGGGTACAGAGTCCCAGTGCTGGAAGGCATCCTCATGGCTCCTCATTTCCAGAGCTCGGGGTCCATCAGCAGTATCCATTGGTGGTAAAAGTATCTCAGTGCTGGCAAGGGTCTCTCTTGTGGCTTTTTCAGCCCCAGAGGTCTGGTTCCATCAGGGCAAACTTATGTGGCTTCTCTTCCAGCTCCTCCATTCTCCAGGAATCAGGATCAGTCAGCATGCTGTCATCTCATCTTGTCAGTAGTTTGCCCTCTCAGAGACTGAGAGTCAAGTTTCTCTTCTCCAGTTGGGAAATACTTTTGAGATTTCCCAGAAATCTCAGGAGAAAACCATGCCCGCACAGAGGCCTCAATGGCTATTCATTGACTATCTCCAGATTGACAAGTTAGACTCCACCCCTAGATTGCCAATCATGAAATTGACATGAGTATATGATTGCTACAGGCATCCTTGGGGGGGACTCAAATCGTGTTCCCTTTAGTTGCTTTTGAATTTTAGCAACAAAAAAGTCTGAAGGGGTAAGATCAAGGTTGTATGAAGGGTGGGGTAAGGGTTCCCAATGAAATTCTTTTAGGAGAATGTCTTACCGCCCTTGTGGAATGCCTTGTAGTAATGGGCAAAAATAGATTAATGCAACATTTTTGTTCTTATTCTCACCAGTATAGTTTCCAAATTAAAAAAAAACAACAAACTTCTTCCTAATTATGCTTCACAACCATAATGAGTTCCTTGAGTAAAACTACCAAGGTTACCCCCAACCAGTAGCTATAACCTTCTGAGCTGACTCCTCTGCATTGAATTAACTGCCCAATGGGTACACTGGGAAGCCCCTGCTTAGACTAGACCTTTTGCTTTTTGCTCCCCCGAAGATACAACAAGGGCTGTAAGACAACTGTATTACTGAGAAGGCATGTCTGCATTTGGATCTGGTCCAGCTACCCCATCTTATCCTGAAACTCCAGGTGAAGCCCAAAGCTGGCAGATCGCTGCTAGAGGTCTCACCATTCGTGGGGCAGACTGAGGCTAGCTCCCTTGCAGGAGCACCTACTTTGTGCTCAGTCACTGTCCGGAAAGACTTAAAAATGGTTACGATTTCAAGAGAGCTTCCAGACTCAGATGGGCTGGGAAGAAAGACCTGGCCCTCTGCTTCTGAAAATCAACCAATGAATCCCCTAAGAACGAGAGAGTCATTCGTTCCACTGGGCAAGGGTTTGTCGTGACATTGTGGCAGGGATGTTGATGTGACCAGTGGCTCTGCACACAAGAGCAGGGTCTCAAATCTAACTCACTGCCATTGAGTTGATTCTGACTCATAGCAACCTTAGAGGTCATGGTGGAACTTTTCTCGCAGGTTGCTGAGATGATGTCTCATTACAGGAGTAGAAAGCCTGGGCTTTCAAATCCCTTCTCAAGAATGCAGGGCTTTCTGACACTTTGATCTGAGTTAAGTTGTCAAGGGTTTCACCTTGCTTGGATCCCAGAAGCAATGCTCACAGAGGCAGCAGTCAAGAGACTGAATGGCATGCTGCATTGAGTGCATCTGATGTATTTAAATACAGGCTTTATAGTTTTAAGATGTGCCTGGTTTATGTGTGGTATTTTCATTGGCCTCACCTACATGGGAAAGTTGGATGTGGAGAAATGAAGATGGAAGAAAAAGGAGTGCTGCATTGGGATCATGGTGCTGGTGAAGAGCATGGACAGTAGCACGGACTGTGTATGGCACAGACAAATGAGTCCTGGAAAAATATAGACTGACCCTACAACAGGACAGGGCAGGTGAAGCAGCTAGAATGGCTAGACTCTGTCTCTCTCACATACTCTGGACATGAGATGAGGAGAAACCAGTGCCTAGAGAAGGACATCATGCATGGTAAAGTGGAAGGGCACCAAAAAAGAGGAAAATCCTCAAGAAGATGAATCAACACAGTGGTTGCACCAATGGACTCAAACGGATCCATTGTGAGCTGGCACAGGGTATACAAAGGGTCAAAGACATGCAGCACCTGCAAGTCAGAACGGACCTCCGGGAGCACAGCACCAGCAGTGATAGTGAGTGATACATAATGCCTCAAGAATGGCCTTTGCATTTCAAAGGAAGAAAAGAAAACACTGAAGATGCGAGACATTTTTTGCTTGCAATGTGCTATGGTGGTATTCCAGGCATTTGAGAAGGAGGCTTTCTCTGCTTCTTCCACTGACCTGTAAAGCCTTTCACAAGCTATAGTGGAGAAGAAGGGATGATTCCAGATTGGTTGAAGTGAACAGTCTGGTGCTTGGAGCTTACTCTTTCCGAACAAAGGGGCCAAATAGCACAGAGACCAACATCATCGGAATGGTAAATATGCCCTGCCACCCTTGAGGAGACCCTCAGGAGGAAATCTGATTATATTTTTTTTCAGTAGAGAGTAATAAAGTGATTGTGCTCCAATGTCTTTTAGGCCAATTTTTTAGCTAGTCATTCCATTTGTCCATATTTCCTTTTGAGGACTTAGTCAGCAATTGTGCAATGAAATCTCCCTAAAATTGCATGACCAGAGTGTTTCCACCTTCTGCTATTCATTAAGCAGCACAGAGGACACCTTTTGTTTCCTTCTGCACACACACATTTGGAGTCGTATGACTTCTTACCTCATTTCCTGGCCCCGCTCTCCCTGCCCCATTTCCCTGTTCTGTTTTCAGAACCTCCTTTTGATGCCTCAGAAGCCCCGGGATATTTTCAGGGGCTGTTTTTACCTTTGGATTTGAGACACATACCTAGAGTCCAATTGTTTTAGGTGTTGCTCTGATTAACACCTTCCTCTCAGGGTTTCTCATCCTGAAAAGGCTCTGGCAGTTTGGAAATCAGGGTCCCTGATGGAAACTCGCTAGAGGAGGCCTGAGGTGATGTTCCCAGACAGCGTTCTCTCTGGATAAACAACAACTTGCAAGCGGCAAAGCATTCTTTTCAGTCAAAGAGTTCAAGGAGCTCATGAGGGGTTAATCGGGCAAAGATTTAAACGGGGTTGGTCCGGAAGGGCAACACCATCTCTCAGCTTGGCAAGTGAGGAGTTAAGTTTTTAGGAGCACAAAGACCTACAGATTTTTATTTATTTATTTTTTTGGTAATTGTGAGCACTACCAGAGGTTCTGACCTTTATCTCGAGGGCCCCAACCAGACAAGGGTCTTAATTAGCTGCAGAGTCATCCAGAGCTTTTGGCAACAGACCAGCAGCCATGCAAAAAGCAAAAGCAAAACAAAAAAAAGCAGTAAATAAGAGATCTATTTTCTGTCTCCTGAGTTAAGTAGGAACAACATTTATATAACTGTCTAGTGTATCTGTTACCCAATTTCTCATTTTTTTTCCTTTAACGTTTCCATGTCACCTAATTTGGTTGCTTACATGTTTTCTCTCAAACTAGTTTTCCTGGGTTGCAGCTTCTCATGGAGCTAGACGGAACCCTTCCTCATGATCTTCTTTGCATTCTCTTTTGCTGTTCGGACCTGAGCAAAGTCTTTCAAACCTATCAACGCACAGCTTGGGGGCATTTTCCTTTTTATGGCAGTTTATTATAAAAAAAACATAGCCTGAGCATAAAGCAAACTCAAGCCATGTCAAAATGCATAAGATTAGAAAGGGCTGACTAGACACAGAAACTCAAAAAAGTTCATGGACATATCCTAATGTCTTTTCATTTTATTTTTCCCCATAAATTTTTAGGAGCCCCCTTTTCACCTCCAATATTTTTTCTATGCATTATATTATAAATATACTTATGCATGTACCTCATCACACGTGTAGACCCAGTTTCAAACAGCACACTTCCATATGTAGATTTTGCAGGGTGTCTCCCCTCCCCATCAAACATACTGTGCTGTCACTGGACATTAGATCCACAGAGGAGACTTGTTCGCAGATGTTTACTTTACATCATCTTACTCACCATGTGTCCTAGTCTCATCTTCAATAGCCTTGAGTCTTCACTTCTTCCTTTGAGGAACAGATGCATAGGTCATGTCAACAGAGTATGGATAGATGCAGGTGTCATAATAATGGGATTTGCATTAGTGTCAGCTTTTCTGTGTGGGAGTGCGTATACCTACATAGGTGTCTCATTTAGTCAAGAAATGTTCATGGTGTAGACCTTGCGGTGTCTGGGCGCTGGTGATCCAAAGGCGATAAGATACATTTATTGTCCATCTTCTAATGGGGACAAGACCATACTCATAAGCAAACAGGCAACCATGGGTGTTTGGGTAATACATCTTTAAATAATATGAAATGGAACATTGAGTTAAAGGGGTCAGAGGAGGAGGCTGCATCGGTGAGAGAGATTCAGATGAGGAAGGATAGGTGGTGTCCTCGGAGCGGAGCCCTGATGCTGAGCAAACTGGGCAGATATGTGGGAGAAGAGTTGTTTTAAGGGGGGAATCATCAGGGCAAAGAAGTTCAGAACGGCGGATCTTCGGATGAATACTTAAATTTTCTCCGAGAATACAGAAATTCTAGTAGGAGAAGCTTAGTTGGGTGAAGACCTTCCTTGAGGCACCCAGCTTCATGAAATATAGATTTATAAACTTTTTAAAATATAAAAATATATTTACAGTGAACATAAGGTCATTGAAGGACAAATGCAAAGTGTGTTGAAATGACACACGTTTTGTTATGCTTCCGCAATTCACCACAATGACCATTCTCGCTAGCTACAGTGGACTAGCCTCCAACTGCTCATGGCCCAGCATTGATAGAATGAGCGTTATGTGGTCCCATGTCATCCTTATCCTCACCAGCAGGTTCAAGGTTGTTGTTTAGACGACTGCGTTGTGCTCGCTTCGGCAGCACATACACTAAAATTAGACTAATGTGCCACTCCTCACTGACCCACCACTTCACCAGACATGTTATCCTCTCCCAGCATTTGGTCCTTCTTGATGAGGGGTCCAAAGCAAGCAGGTGACAGGACAATATTCTCTTGAGCTCTGTGCTAGTCCAGGTTGACGAAACAAACAAATTCATAGACACTCCTATGTGTGTAAGCAAGAACTTCATATCAAAGTGTAATTGTATATTAAGGAAACATCCCAGTCCCATCCAGATCAAGTCCACAAATCTGATAGTAGCCCATATGTCTGAATCCAAGCTATAAATCCCTCTTCAGATTCACATGAGACAAGCAAGACGTCGAATGCTGGAAAATCACAGGCCAGTGGGTGGAAAGTCTGGGGCTGGGGTTCCAGGGATGATGGATGCTCCTCAGACCTGGCAGGGGTCTCCACGTGACTCCTCCAGCTCTAGGGATCTAGATTGACCACCATAGCTCCCTGGGTCTTGTTGGCAGGGAGACCAAACTAGGAGTCTGTGTGTATCTGGTCTCCAGGGAGCTATTTATCTCCATGGCACCTCCAAATGAGGTCATCCAGGAGCGACCTCATTGGCACGTTAGACTCCAACCCTTTTCAGATTATGTAACTGCCACAGGCTCCATAAGGTTTTCCTTGACTCACTTTGCACAGTTGATCACCAGGTGTTTCTTCCCTGCCTACTTGTTTGGAACCTTGGCTGACCCCTGCCCACCATGATGGCCCTGCAGGGGTTTGATGTATTGGTGGCCTAGCATTCAACAACCGGCAAACCACCATGACACACTGACAGCTGGCCATGGCAGAGCCCAATGTTAAAACAAACATCCCCTATAGATGCATTTATAAAATAAAAGATAGCTAGATTGCCCATTTAAATCAGCAATAACTCATTTTCAGAATGGAAATCAGTTCATAGTTCTAAAGTTCTGCCTACCCTGAAACCTTGTGTGATGGGTCGGTTTGTTATGCCAACATGGCCACAGAAGACTGGTGGATCTGTTGTGACGGCACAGTCAATGAACACGCGGGATGAATTGAAGGGCAGATACAGGAAGTGCTTCGCAAGTCCTGCCCCCTCTTTCTCTGTTGTTGTTTCCTGATCTTCAGACTAGAGAGTGGCCTTGTTGGTCCTGTGCCTCAACCTTCAAGCAACACTACCTGTGGGACATCTAATCATGGACTGTGTCACTGTGAGTTGAGGATCCTTCAAGCACTACTTCGCCACGCTTCTGGGATATACATTTCTTGAGCTGGGGACTGTTGGACTCTGTTATCTGGCTGACTGTTGGAGACAGTTGGTGACTGTTGGTGACTGTTGCTCTGCCGTTTGCGGACTGTAACCAGATAGCCTGGATTGCTCTACAGAGGACTATTCAGCGGCCCTCAAGAATTGAAGCACTGCTAGTCTTGTAGTTGCCTCACGCAAGTGAGTTCCACTGAGCAATCTGTATTGCCTTATAGTTAACTTGTTATCTTTTTATCTTATATATCTTTCTCAGTATATAAACATATAAAAAGGCATTACTAGTGTCCTGAATTTTATTTCTCTAGAAGAACCCTGTGTGACACACCTTGGAATCACTTCACATAGTTGGAGAATACGTCTTCCGGTGCTTATTCTAAGAGGTAAAGAAAGTGTGTCAGTTGTGAAGGTTTTGTTTTGGATTTCATAGCAATGACTGAAAAGGAACATAGCCATCTTCGTGGGCTGCTTTGTCTTTCTGCCTCCACAGGACCCCTCCGAGGTGAGAGCATGGGCATTTCCAGGTTGTATATCAATCAAATTTACCATCTCACTGCAAAGTGTCACCTCCTTCTGATGCTTTCTGGTAAGGAAAGACGCAGGTATAATCACTGTGCGAGCCCACAGAGATAACAGTCGCCTTGCCAGTTCAGCTTTTCAGTCACTGGGAACAATAAGAAGCCCAGCACAAGTTCTGAGTTTCTGATTTATATGCTACCCAATAAGCGCCCCATTGAATCGCCTCACCTGTTGTCGCTTTGTTCTGAATTCCATGGCTCCAGTTGTTTTAAACTCTCTCTTGCATACATTTTCAGAGTGAGGCTCATTACTGCCATGCCTTGTGCGGGGCGGGGGGGGCGGGGGCTGGGCCGGGATGGAGTGAGGGCGGAAGGATGGGGTGGACGGAGTTGAAGCTCCGCCACCGCCACTGTGTCTAACTTGCCCGAATAAGGAAAGTAGGTCCTGTAATTATTTTATTTTCTCCCCAGCATGTGATTTGTTATTTATGACACGTGCCCAGGGTCCTTTCTCCACTAGGCTGGCTGATCCCTCCATGGTGGCATTAATGTCGCTATCAGTAGGCGTTAAGCTGTCATTTGTTGGGCAACTCTGGCATGGGGAAATGAGCATGTACTTTTTAATGTGTCTGAAATAACTCCACACTGACAGATGTTCCCACATGCTTGCTGATGTCGTGGTTGGAGCTCGGAGCAAGCCCGGGAAATTAAAAGATAGGAGAAAATGTTAGCCGTCTTTCCAGGAGGAGAGATTATAGGGACAGAAAGTAGGATAATCTGAGAAAAGAAAGCCTGCCAATCCATTACCTTTCCCTTCTGGTCTGATCCCCTTTTCTTCTTCTTCTTCTTCCTCCCATAGGGATGTCTTCAAGAATCTAATGATAAAGAATGGGAAAATAAAATATTGAAATAACTATCCTTTCCAAATATCCATATTGAAGGTAAAACAAGCAAGCCAACAACACCAAAAATAAATTGAGGTGATCTTTCCCCTCTTTATTAAAGAAATGCATATCAGACTGTTTCCTTGGCAGTTCAATTATTTTTTAAAAACTGGGGTTTTACGGCAAAAGTCACTCCTTGCCTCAGCCCCGACATGACAAGTCCCGCTCCACAGTGGATTCAAATGGGTGAGAGGAGATGCTAACATGACTCCAACTACAGCAGTGTGAACACACCACTGTAATAATTCATTTAGAATGATGACACCTGAGACCTAATTTAAAAGTCCTAGATGAATTCCAGTCTCACATTCAACCCCGAGGGCTGCTGCAAACACACCTTAGAAAGCCTAAGAACCATAGTGAGTCTAATTGAATTGGACTTAAACGGACCATTGAGATGGCCCCACTGAGCTCAGGGGAATTCATATTGTCTATACTGTATCAGAATCACAGCTTGAACGGAATAACTGGTTACATTCAATCATGTTACTGTAACTCATGCTTGAGGTAAAGGAGAAACCTTTTGCTATCAGCAAGACTGGATGGAAAACAATTTCAAATCACTTTAAACCCAGTTGGCAACTACTTTGCCAATTATGGAATCCAGTGGGAAAGGTGTGTGCAAGGGCTCAGGACTAAATGATTTATGCCAGGCATCTGAGCCTCCTGAGGAATACAGGAGAGGGTGTGAAGGAGGGGCATGTGGCTAATTATTTCTCCTAAGAATACTTTAGCGTGGTAATTTGTACTTGCAGATGAGTCACACTTCAGGCGGGATGAAAGGCAAAGGGAGTACAGAAATTCCTAAGATCTCCTTGCCAGATGGGTAAAGAGGTGTTAGATTTCTTTTGTGCTGCTGTAACGGAAATGGCACGAGCACCTGGCTTTAACAAACAGAAGTCTGTTTTATAATGATTTAAGAAGCCCCAAGTCAAAATTCAGGAGAAGACTTTATCTTTCTGTGGCTCAGGGGATGGACCCATCTCCTCCAAACAACTGCAGGCCCAGAGATCCTTGGAGGTCTCTGTATACCTGGGCTTCCATCTTGCCCTGGGTCTATGAGGTTCTTAGCACAGGGACTCTTGGGTCCAAAGGATGTGCTGAACTCCCAGCTCTTATTTCTAGGATTGCCAGTGGCCCCCCCCTCTCTGCTTGCTTCTCTTTCCTTTAATCTCTCAAAAGATAAAAGATCATAAAGGCTAAACCCCAGTGAAACTCCTCTTACATCCCAGCAGGTCTACAACCGGACTAAGGGTGTTGTGCTCCCCACTCATTCTGCGTCATTAACATAACAAACATAATTCAATCCTCACTACTGTGAAATAATCATGCCTCATTGCCACATGAGGGTAGGATTTATAGCCCACCACAAATGAAGGAGAAATCACATCAGATCACAGTGGCGTATAAAGGCTAGCCCAGTGAGAATCTTGGCTTTTGCTGAGATGACCCATGATTTTCAGAGACAGAATTTAATCTTTGAAAAGAGGGGCCTCGGAATTAAGACACATTCATTTGAAAATATTTTGAGCCATAAAATATAAAGATAAAGCTTACTCGCTGGCTTCAGTGGGCACCTTGGCAATGGGCAAAGTAGCTGGTCTATAACACCGGTGGCTTAGTAATGCATGCCAGACACAGGTGGCACACCATCACTTATCAGAGGGCCGCTGTTTATGTGACCCCTTTATTATGACATGGGAAACTCCCCATCTTGTCATTTTTTAAAAGTCCTGCTTTTTGCCTAAGAAGGTTTCCACTGACTAATTCTCAAAAATGGACACCCTATTCCTTCTTCCACGTTGGTCCTTCATCTGGAAGTTCTGCTGAAACCTGTTCATGATGGGTGTGGCAATCATCTAGCCTGGTGTCAATTTGAGGAGGAAGAGTGTAGGGGTGGAGTCTAGCCTGTCAATTTGTAGATAGCCAATGAGACCTCTGTGTGGGCATAGACTTCTCCTCTGAGAATTCTGGGAAATGTGGTAATTCCTTCTAGGAGACAGAGACATCATTCTCTTGGTTCACTTCCTTGGACACTTAGCACTGACAAGGATTACTTCCTGTGAGACATTCCCGAGGAGAAGCCACAGAGAACTACCCTAGTGCCCTGAGCTGGACAAGTCACATGGATACAACCAGACTTCTGAAAACACTCAGAGACCCCTGCCAGCACCGAAATGTTTACTATGCCACTGGATCCAAAGGCATTCTACCCACATGGTTTGTGGTCATCTTGCACTCAGCATCATTACATGACATGTCATTGCTTCTTCGTGAGTCTGAAGAAGACTTTATAGACTGGTATAGGACATATGCGCTAATATCAGACTTGTGGGCTTGGACTGGGTTGAAATGCTTCTTAATGTATAATTACCTTTTTTATAAAGGTATCTTTATACCTTTTTTATAAAACTATCATATATATATATATATATATATATATATATATATATATATATTAGGGCTAACACAATGGAACCCTGCTGGTGTTTGAAATACTCGGGGCATAACTCCAGTATTACAGCAACATGCAACACAATTGTCTTCACAATACAGCAACCTGACAGGGGGCAGGCTGCTATTCTTAAGGTTTTCATTAGTTAACCCTCAGGTGATAGCCTCGACCTCAATGAGCTGAAATGGCCTTTGATTGGTCCTTCTGAATTGGACTATCATATGGTTCACTATGTCAGGGAAGACACATCTGAGGAGGAATAACATCATATTCATCATCAAAAAGAAGATTTCAAGATCAAGTTTGAATTAGAATTCTGTCTGTGATAGGATCATGTCTATCTATAAGGCTGCAAAGAGATGCAGTTAATCAGTATCATTCAAAACTACACATAAGGCTCTTAGACAGTGATGAAGGGATTAAAGAATTCTGCCAGCTTATTCAGCCTGAGAGTGATCCATCATGCAATCAAGATACATTACTAACAAATGGTGGTCTGTATTCAAAAATAGGAAGTAAAAGAACGATCAATAGTTGGAAAATATGACCTGGGTGATAAAAATGAAGCTAAAGATAGTGTGATCAACTTTTGCAAGATCAACAACTTCGTCATTGAAAATGTTTTATCTACACTACTCCATAGAGAGTGCACCCAGGGCCAAGTCAGCTGAAGTTCTCAGGAATCAGATTGACTACATTTGTAGGCAGAGACAATGGAGAAGCTTAATATTGTTAACCATAATGAGACTGGGGGTGATTTTGGAACATACCATTAATTGCTTTTATTTTATTTTATTTTATTTTTTGGGGGGACATTACTGCCCTCTGGTGGGAGTAGGAGGCCAAGCCTTGCTCCTGGAGAACTGCTGCTGGATTTGAACCACCAACCCAGTGGGTCGCAGTCCCGCACACAACCATTACGTCACCAGGGCTCAGCCCTCCATGAATTGCTTCTATGCAGAGTCAAGTTGAATCTGAAAAATCTGAAATCAAGTCTACAAGAGCCAAAATATGACCGTAAACATGCAAATCACCTGCATTCAGAGACCATCTTGATAATAAAGATGGCGCATTGCATGCTAATGACTAAAAATCATATGCATTGTTTGATGATATCAAGAACATTACAGAGGAACAAAGCAAAGAGTCATTCAAAAGATAGGAATAAAGAAAAAACCAAAATGAATGTCAGAAGACACTCTGAAACTTTCTCTTGACCATAGGGTAACTAAAGTCCATGGAAGAAATCGTAACTTAAAGAACTAAAAGGAAGATTTCAAAAGGCAGCTCCAGACAGAACAGAAAGTAGAGCATCATAACCAAACATGCTCAAATTAGAGAACCAAAAAAGAAGAACAAATCATGTTCAGCATCTCTCAAACAGAAAGAATTTGATAAAAAAAAAAAGTCCGGAGTTGTAACATTCCATGGACAAGGGTCCCAAGGGTTCCAGGGGCAAAATATTTTAGGATACAGGAAGCATTACAATAAGGTGGAAGTCATACACAGAGTCACTGTTCACCAAGAAGTGATAAACATCCAACAGAACAAGAAATCATGGTACTGCAGGATCAAGTCCAATCTGCACTGAAAGGATTGGAAAGAAACAAGACTCTTTGAATGGGTGGAAGACCAACTGAGACCTTTCAGCAGACTGGCATTGCGCTGACAGCACTCACACACCAATGCCATGGAATTTGAGACACAGCTATCTAGACAACTTGCTAGAAAGATTCCTATTGGTGCCAATTCCAAAGAAAGGTGGCCCAACAGAAGTCAGAAATTGTTGAACAGTATCATCAATATCACATGTAAATGAAATCTTGCTGAAGACAATTTTTAAATGGCTACACCAGTATACTGACAGGAACTGCTAGAACTTCAAGCCAGATTCAGAAGAGGACATGGAGCAATGGATATCATTGCTTACTTCAGAGGGCTCTGAATGAAAGTACTGAACGTAAGAAAAAAGGCTTACTTGTATTCCGTTAACTATGTAAGCGTATTGGACTGTGTGGAACATAAAGTGTGCACATCATTTCTAAGAATGTGTATTTCAAATAATCGCACTGTGCTTGTGTGGAACTTGTAATAGACCGAGAGACAGTCATTCTAACAGAACCATGACTTAAAAATGGAAAATATTTAATACAATCTATATGCTGAGCAAATAATCTGAGAAATGGGACTTTATGAAGAAGAACACAGCATGAGAATTAGAAGAAAGCTCATTAGCAATATGTGGTATGCAGATGACACAAACTCACTTGCTGAGAACCAAAAAAAACTTGAAGCACTTACTGATGCTTCAAAGTCTTTCAGTATGTATAAAAACACTGATTCATGGGTTAAAGAAAACCTGAATCTTCACAATTGGACAAATAGACACCATCACCATAGATGAAGAAAAGATTGAAATTGTCATCATCAAAGTAGCAGACAAGGAAGCAAGGGAATACTGCAGTGGGAAAATCTACACAAGATTTCTTAAGAGTGTTGAAGAACATAGAGCTCACTTTGAATCCTGAGCTGTGCCTGACAGTGGGCTTTTCAGTCACCCAGAGACATGTGAAAGCTGGACTCTGAATAAGGATGATTGGAGAAGGATGGATGCATTTGAATTATGGTGTTGGCTAAGTGTACTGGAAATGCCATTGACTCTCTGAAGGAGAAACCAAGATTCTTGGAAGAAGCTCCTAAGAAGCAAGGATGTCAAAGTTTGTCTCAAGTGTTATGGACCTGTTACCAGGAGAGAGCAGTCCCTGAAACAGGACCTCACCCTTGGTAACATAGAGGACCAGTGCCAAAAAGGAAGACTCGCCACAGAATGCATTGATAGAGTGTCTACAAAGGGCTCAACGATGACACCGATTGTGAAGATGGCACAGCACCAGAGAGTGTTTCCTTCTGAGGTACATTGGGTTGCAGGGTCAATGATTGCACATCTTCTAGCACAAGGAGAGATCCCTAGCAGAGTTAAGGTTGATTGTGCCAACCTGGCTGATGAAAACACATGGGATTAATTGAAGAGCAGGGAGATAAATGGTTCAATGAGCCTCATCTCTCTTGCTTTCTGGTGGTTGGACCAATGTGCTAGTCCTCTGCCTCAGCTGGCAAGACTCACTACTTGTGAGACATCCCTGAGAAGAAGTCACATGGACCTACCCTGGTGCATCCCTGGCTGCTGGAGCAGCTGTGTGGAAACCCCTGCCAGTGCCGAGATGCTTCCACACTCATTGATTTGGCTTTCCCTCTGCAACTGGCTTCATTGCGTGTGTTTTGTGAGTTTGAGAAGGACTTTGTAGATCGATGTTGGATATGTGGGCTAATGTCAGACTTAGGCAGTTGGACTAGACTAGGTTGAGATGCTTAATGTACATGTACCTTTTATATAAAACTCTCTCTTATAAAATATGGGTGTTTATGAATTTTGTTTCTCTAGTGTACTTAGACTAACAATCCCTTTTCTGAGATTCATGTTTGAAAATGTCTGAGGATTGACAACTCCTCAAAGGTATCTCAAAGATTCCAAGTCACACCTTCTAAACAACAAAAAGTTGGTTAGGTGATAGAATTCTATCATTGCCCATTGGGGTGTTGACCACAGACCAGCAACTCAAAACCACCAGCCACACCATGAGAGGAGGATGAGTCTTTCTATCCTGTAGAGGTTCTTTTCTTGGGGGGGGGCATCACTGCTCTCTGGTGGTGGGAGTAGGAGGCCCAGTCCCACTGCTGGAATTGAACCTCCGTCCCAGTGGGCCGCAGTCCTGCGCACAACCACTATGCCACCGGGGCCCAGCTCCTTGTAGAGGTTCTTTTTCAGCACTCCTCAGGGTAACTCCGGTCCAATCGGGAATTTGGTTCCATGGTAGGTGTTCGAGCTTAGAGCAGAGGGTTCAGAGGTTCTCGTGTAGCATCCTCAGATTCTTTTCCTCCATAAAGATTTAAAAGTTCTTTGTGGTAACTCAGGAAAGATGATTGATGGTATCGTTATATCAAACTCAGTGCTGTGACTCTTGTTCAAACCTCATAAGTGAGTTGGAACAGGGCAGAGAGTTTCTTGCTCTCTTTTCTCTTTGAGCAGCTGCCTACCATCATTACAGCTAACGTGGTGGATTAAACTTGTGGGCTAGCTGGCGGCTCGGAGTACATCTAATGGGTTCCATTTTGTACATCCCCAGAAAACACTTCTGACCAATGAACCCTTCACTGCAAATGACACAGGCAAGCCTCATTGACAATGACACCACTGGAGGGAACCTTGGGCTCATTTGGGATGTTTCCTCACTGGGGAAAGAAGGCCATTTGAGTAGTTATGCCAAAGGGGCCTTGTCACGTGGCGTTCACTTTTCTAAGGCAATGAACAGGAGGGGGTGGGAGGTGGGGGGTGGGGATTTGTGCTCCTGTGTGCTCACCGTTTGCTTAGCCATGTGATGTGCACACAAGACTCCTAGCACGTCCAGGAGAGATAGAAAAGTAGCGGAACTCTCAGTTCATCCTCACTGAGAAGAGGGAAGGATGCAAGATGATCAGAACAAGGATCCAAGTCTCCAAATCCAGCTTGTTGCACAGAGATGGCAAATGGGAGGCCGGCACTGGCATGAAGGGGTGACTGGCATGGCAGGAAATCTGGGACTAGTTGATGACAGGACTCCATGCTAATTCTTGGCCATGGCGCTTTGAGGGAGTGTCCTTACCCCTCCGGGTCTTCCTTCAGTTCTTCTGTTAAATGAGGGAGGAAGAGCAGCGAGGCCAACCCAGCTCCACACTAGCTCATGGAGTGCTCAGTTTGTGCTAAGGGTTTTCCTAGGCCACCTTGGAAATGATATGGCCCTTGTCTTCTGGGCTTTATCATCCAGCAAGTGACATTGACATTAAGTTACAAAAATTTTAAATGATGCATTTTAGGAAGTGGGAAGTAAGTAAGCATGGTACTTTGGGAACACATGACTGCCAGGGAAGACCCTGCAGAAAGCCAGTTAGGCAGAGACTTCAGAATGAAGGGAAACTGGCCAAGGTAAGATAGGAGTAAGAGGAGGTCAAGGAGCATTTCATACGAACAGAATGTGGGCTGTGCAGTAAGAAAGACATTGAGGCTGGATTGGGGAACATGAAGGAGGGAGTGGATAGGCAGGTCGCATTGAGGTTTCTCCCATGCTGTGGTGAGCATGCCACCTCCTCTTCAGAGCCATACTCTCTATTCCCCTGAGACCGATGTCTGAGGTTCCCTCTAGTCTCAATGTTTTGTGGGATGGGGCTTTCCATATCATTATTGAACCTCCCTAAGATCCCAAAGAGGTGTTCAGATGTTCAGATATAGTCCCCCTAACAGGACACAGACATTCCGGCACCTCCCCTCCCCCCACGAAATGTCACCTCCAACGTGCAGTCTGTGAAGGCCTGGTATGATCATGGCACTATTAGTTGTCTTTGGATCAGTTCCCAAACCTAGGACTCTATGCCCACGAGAGCAAAACACTGCCTGGCCCCACGCCCCTCATAGGCGTTCCTATGTTTGAGCCCTTGTTTCAGAAACTGTGTCCATCCATCTCTTGGAAGGCTTTCCTCTCTTCTGCTACCTCTCTACTTCACAGAGCATCATGTCCTTCTCCAGCGACTGGCTTCATCTTTGATTCACAGCACTGCTGGTGGCTTTGAAGTTCTGCCCTTAAGGTTACCTGACACGTGCTAACTCACTGCACCTGCCCCAAAACCCCTTCCAAAAAGTTTACTGCCTTTAGGTTGATTTCAATTCATAATGACCTTATAGGTCGTTTCTGAGATTGTAACTCTTTTGTGTGTGTGTGTGACATCACTGCCCTGGTGGGAGCAGGAAGCCCAGCCTTGCTTCTGGAGAGCTGCTGCTGGATTTGAACTGTCAAGCCTGTGGGCCACAGTCCTGCACACAACCACGACACCACCAGGGCTTAGCCCTAGATTGTAACTCTTGGGAGTAGAAAGCCTTCTGTCTCTCCCATGACAACACTCCTGTGCACAACAGAATCAAAGACTGCCACAGCTGTACCATCCTCACAATTGTTCCTATGTCTAAGTGCATTGTCGCAGCCACTGAGCCATTTCACTTGTTGCGGGCCTTCCTCTTTTTCACTCTCCAAGCATGATGGCCTTCTCTTGTGACCAGACTCTCCAGACAACTAGCCCAAAGTCTACAAGATGAAGTCTTACCATCCTTGCCTCTAAGAGCACACTGGTCATACGTCTTTCCAGACAGACATGTTTGTCCTTTGGGCAGTCAGTCCACGGTACTTCTCAACAGTCCTCACTGGCACCACAATTCACATGTATCACCTCATTTTTTTCAGTCCTCCTTATTCAAGGTCCAACTTTCACCTGCATGTGAAGCAATTGAAGATTCCACACTTGGGTCAGCTCTAATCTTTAAACTGTCATCCTTGCTCTTCAATACTTTAAAGAGGTCATTGTGCAGCAGATTTACCCAATGCAATGTGTCACTTGACTTCTTGACTGCTGTTTCTAAGAACATGGGTGATGGACACAATGACTTGGGTCAGGTACACTTTAATCCTCAAAATGAAATCCTTGCTTTTTAACACTCTAAAGAGGTCGTGTGCAGTAGATTTACTAGTGCAATGCGTCTTTTGGTCTCTTGCCTGTGGCTTCCATGAGCAATGATTGTGGATCCAAGCAAGACAAAATCCTCCAAAGCCCAACCATTTCTCAATTATCAGATTGTTATCTATTGGTCCAGTTGGGAGGATTTTGGTCTTCTTTACATTGAGCTATAATCCATACTGAAGACTGAAATCTTCAGTCTTCACAAACATGTCCTTCGAGTCCTTCTTACTTTTAACAAGCAAGTTGGTATCATCTGCATATTGCAGGTTGTCAATAAGCCTTCCTCCAATCCTGACACCCCATTCTTCTTTATTTAATCCAGCTTCTCTGAAGATGTGCTCAGCATACAGCTTGAACAAATATGGTGAGAGATAATACAACCCTGACACACACCCTTCCTGAGTTTAAGTCATAGCATTCTCTGTTCTGTTTATACGATTGCCTCTTGATCTATATATAAGCCCTGCATCAGCTCAATGAAATGTTTGGAAATTCCCTTTGTCCCAACATTATCCATAGCTGTGTGTTATGATCCACACAGTCAAATGCCTTGCCATAATCAATAAAAAGTAAACATCTTTCTAATGTTTTCTGCTTTCAGCCAACGTCCATCTGACATCAGGAATGACGTCCCTTGTCCCAGGCCCTCTTTTGGTATGTCAAGATGTATTTATTCATGCAGGTTGGCATCTTTGACCTTGGTGTCTGTACCTAGTATCCATTCTTGGAGATTCTGGTTGATGATATTTAGTCCTCTGTTGGCCTCCATCAAAAAGTGTCAATTGTGTTACATACCAAATGTTTATGGTCACGAAAGAAAGTGGGACATGGAACCCATCAGAACTTTAGCCTCTATTGACAACCTTTATTCAGGCAAGACTTCCTGATAGTTCCATGAGCAGCCACCCTGCATCCAACTGTGGGGCAGAGCACTTTGGTAGAATTTGAACCGATTTTAGCAGGAGCCCTCACCACATCAGATGACATCAAATCACAATGATCCTCGCTTATGATGATCTGTGGAGGAGCCCTGATGGCGGAGAGGCTACATGTTGGGTTGCTAACCTTGAAGTCAGCAGTTCAGAAACCACTAAGCCCCGGGAGGAAGAAAGATGGGGCTTTCTACTCCGCAAGGAGCCACAGTCTCAGGAACGGTTCTGCCCTGCCCTTCAGAGCTGCTATGCGTCAGCATCCACGTGATGGCGAGGACTGAGGCTGGAAAGGCACTCTGGTGACATCATGGATTACACGGCGCACTGCTCACTGCAAGCACACGTTGATCCGAGGGAGAAAAAGAAGGCTTTCTGCCCCAATAAAGGTTTAGCGTCTCAGAAAACTCAACGAGGCAGTTCTGCTCTGTCTTTTAGGATGGCTATGGGTTTGCAATGACTTGATGCTGGTGGGTGTGGAGTGTGAAGTTTATGAGGCGGGCTGCGAACTATCCAGTAAAAGTCAGAACCCGGCAGTGCTTCTCCAGGAGAGAGATTGAGCCATGTGCTCCAGGGCAGAGGTACAGTCTTGGCAACTCTATACAGGATGGCTGTGAGTCAGAAGCCACTCGATGGCAGTGGTTTGGGTTAGGGCCATGAGTCTGACTGGTAGAATTCTTACCGTCCATGAGGGAAACCTGGGTTCCATCCACAGCCAATGCACCGCCCGCAGAGCCTCCCTGTTTGTCACTCGATTCCCTTCTCTTTGCTGTGCATCTTGGAGGCAAGAATGGCAAGGCAAGCTTTGTCTTACATACTGGGTTAGGCCGGGTTGACTAGAGAAGCAAATCCAGAGACATTCATATATGTGCATAAGAAACAAGCTGTATATCAAGAAGTAACTGTACATCAGGAAAACATCCCCACCCAGTCCAATTCAAGTCTGTAAGTCTGACACTAGCCCATAAGTCCCTCCTTAGACTCACAAAATCAGAAGTGTGGAAGTCAGGAGGATCCTCAGGCAGTGGAGGCTACGCCCCATGGATCATGGCCAGTCCGGGACTCATTTCCATGGTCCACCAGCAGAAGGTGAAGACACCAGGAGAGGGGAGGTTCCCAGGGCCCTTTTGGGAGAACGCCAGGCCCACAAGGAGGCACCATCAGGCTGGACTTGATTCATTGGCTGGACTCCACCCCTACACTTTTATGTATCTTCAAGTTGACATGGAAGTATGTAGCTGAGACACATACTCTGGACATATTGTTCAGAGATACCAGATGCCGTGCTTGGGGAGGTGGAGGACCAGGGAACAGGGAGATGGGTCGACACTAGGTTGCAACAATGGGCCCAGCTCTAGAAAGAGTTGTGAGAATGGCGCAGGGTGTGCAGTGTTTCCTCCTGTGACCTCTAACCACCACCACCACCACCACTGTCCAGTTGAGCATCTCCACAACCCTGTGAGGGAGATGGGCCAGGTAGGAGGTTTGGCAGATGAGTCAGGGAAGAAGCAGGCCAGCAGACACCTTATACAAGGCCCCGACATTATGAAGGGGCAGAGCTAAGCATCAAACCTAAGCTAGGCAAACTCCTGATGCAGATATTTTTTCTAATGGCTCCCCCTCTGTCCAATGACAGCAAACGCGGCTGCTGAGGTGCCTGGGGTGGGGGGTGGGGGTGTAAGATCATGAAGAATGTGAATCTCCCAGCCCACTTGCCGCACTTCTGCTTTGGAAGGGATGTCACGATGGAAACCCAAGTATTGTGGTACAGGCCCTCTGACGGGCACACAGCTGAGAGGAACCAGGGTTCTTTAAAAAAGTTTGGGAACAAATGGAATGGAAGCACAATAACATTGTTCGGTGACCTCAGTAAAGCCCCCCGGTATGTCTGTTGGGGGGGCCCAAGTATGAGCAGATGAATATTGCTCTCACCCGCCTCCACACAGGCAGCCCAGCCAGCTAAAGTTGGTTTCTGCCACATCTGTGCAAAGTGTTAATTGTCCTCTGTCTCCCTGGAGAGACGGACCACCTGACTGCTTCCCGACTCGTCCTTGTCTTTCAAGGAGGACAGAGGTGGTGTCTTCACTTAGGTAAAGCAACACCCGTGTCTGGCGTCTCCTGATCGCTGGTCTGCAAAGACGAGGCGGTGATGACAAAAGTCTTCCCCACCTCCTCCCTCACAAAGGAAGATGCGGCGGCGGGAGAAGGACATCAGCGGGAATACGTTTAAGTGTTCTGGAAATAAAACGAAACCAAGGGGGAAAGCTGCCCAAATGTCCCTGTTTGGCAGAAACCTGTGATTATGACACTTTTCCTTCCATGTAAACACAGAAAGGTGGCTTAGAAGGAAGCAGGTATTTTAATGGTGGAACCCCCCTTCCAGGTTTTCAGTTGAACTTCCCTTCATAGACGAAGCAGCCGACTTGCAAGAGCATCGATTCTGACTTGTGGAAGGGCCACTTGTGTCGGTCAGACTGTGCCTGACAGTGGTTCCAAAGGTTGTTTCTCTCGGAACTACGATCGTTCATCAGACCCTGCTTCCAAGGGCCCCCAGGCAGTCTCACATCTCCTACTCCCAACTCGGTGTTCATGATGACACCTAGGGACTTCCCTCAGTAGAAGAGAGTCCCAGAATTGAACCTAGAAGAGTGATCTATTCTGAAATGAAGGGATTGATTACTGTGATGCCATTCTGGGAGATATATATATTTTAAAATCTATCTGGCAACTGTCTTGGCAGGATCATAGCAAAAGCCTTTTAATTTTGTATCCGAGTTTGTAAAAGCACCCTTTTGATTCAGAAAAAGACAGCCAGAGACTAATTAAGTGCTTCAGCACTTTTGTGACATGTTACTGGTAGTCAAATGTGCCCCCCGCCCCATGCTCTAAGTAGACTCCCTTTACCTGAAGGCATAATTATTCGAACTATGTCAAAGACTGCGAGACTTCACCTATGCACTTAGGACATGTTGTCGAGAGAGAACATTCCCCAAAGAAGGACATCATCCTTTATAAGACAGAGGGGCAGCAAAAAAAAAAAAAAAAAAAAAAGAGGAACTACTTAACAAGATGGATTGACACAGTAGGGTCATCGATGGACTCGAGCCTTAGAATAATTCACGGGATGGAGCAGGACTGGGCAGGGTCTCCTTCTGTTGTACACTGGGCGGCTGTCAGTCAGCGCTGACTCAGGGCAACGAAAACTCCGTCAGGCACCTTTCAGCGTGGGGTCCCACAGGCAATTATTTTCTCTGGGTCAATGAATGGGACCTCCTCCAATCCGAGGGAAGAAAGACCCTTTTGAGGGGGTGCCCAAGCCTGCCAACGCCGAGCTTTCTCCCACAGAGCCTTTCATCGGGTGCCTTTTAATTTGAGCCACACTTGATGAGAAATGAACTTGTTATTTGAACTCACTCCCTCATTAGTAAAAATTGATTTGTCAGATTATAAAGCCAGGGCAGAGCTTGCAAGAAGGGAAAGGAGGAATCCTGGGACAGCACTCAGAAGAAAATGTGGTGGTGGTGGTGGGGGGGTGCCGAGGGGCGGGGAAAGGGTCTTCCCTCCCTTGCCCCCTTCTCCTCCTTTCCTTTCTCTCCTCCGCCTCCCCAGCCTTTTGCTGTTTCCTTTCCTTCCCTTCTTTTTCCGCTCTCCTCTTTCCCTTCCTCCTTTATTCTCCCTTCTTCCCCTTTTATTATCTGATGTTCTTTTCCCACTACGACGTCTTCCCTCTCCTCATTTCTCCTTCCATTTTTGCCCCCTTCCTGGCTCTAGTCTAGCATGTATGAACTAGGTGGCAGGCAGGCAGTCGGGCGGTGAAAATCACTAGCTGCTCCCCCCAAAGAGGAGGCTTTTTGCTCCCCGAAAGAAGGAGCATCTCAGACACTCACAGTGGCAGTTGGACCCTCTCTAGGAGTCGGCAGGGACTCTGTGGTGGGAAGCTGGGTCCGAGAAATGCAAGCACAGTAAGATCTGCTGCTTAGTCAACTTCTACACCTGAGGACCCCGGGCGGTACCGAGGAGAACTAGACCTCAGGATTTCTTTCCTTTTTTTTTTTAATCATTTTATTGGGAGTAAGACAATACATAGTTACATATACTGAGTCAAGCACCTTCACATGTCTGCTTTCGTTAACATTCTCCAAATATCCGCTTTTCCACTGGGGCCCCTGATATCAGCCTCCCATCTTTCCTTGTCTTTGTCCCCCCACTCAGTCCTCATTACTTTATAAATTATTATTGTTTTATCATATCTTACACTTCCCGACATCTCCTCTGGCCCACTTTACTCTTTATAGACGTAGGTGAATAGGCCTGTCTTCCACAGTGCTGTTGGTTGAATTCTAGCCGCTAACCTTGCAGTCACAACCTATTTGGTTCAGGGCCATGTGACACTTGCTGCTCAATGCCATCAAGTAGGGACCCAGGTATAGCAGAGTAAAACACTGCCGGGTCCTGCCCTGTGCCCCCAACTGTTAGATTCGAGACCAGCTGGCAGCCACTGGGCCATTCCATGCCCTTTCAAGCCTTACTCTTTTTCCCTGACCCTGTATTTTACCAAACAGGACATCCTTCTCTGGGGACTTGTGTGTGTGTGTGTGTGTGTGTGTGTGTGTGCTTGATAACAAGTCTGAAATGTGTGACATGAAGTCTTGTCTTCTTTGCTTTAAAGGAACCTTTGGGCTGCACTCCTCTAATACACTTTGTTCTTTGGGCCATCCTGGTGCTTTCTGTCTTCCTGATGCATCAATCAAATGCATCCATTTTGCAGCCTTCCTTATTCCACAAGCATTGGTGGAGCTAATGAAAATGAAAATCTGTCAACTTATTCTGGATTTATTATAATGTTGTTTATTGGTTCGGTTATGAGAGCTATTGTGTCTGTGTCACGGGTGATTAAAGAACCTTCCTCCAACCCTGGTGCCGACTTCTATTTTTTTTTCCCAAAGGAACAAAAGGAGTTTATTTTCTAGCTTCAGTTAGGGTTGGGCTCACACCACTACCCAGAGCAGCAGCCTTCCCGTAGCCTCGACCCCAACCACCACACAAAGCTAAGATTTTATAGTTTCAGGTTACATAAGGGGAGTGCCCCTTCCCGCTTCCTGCCATAGAATCCCATTAGAGGGAAGATGGCTGTTCTCTATTGGTGAACTGCTTTTCGTGTCCTTCTCTGGTTGGCTGTCAGGGACTTGTTGAATTTTATATGCTTCCCCCTGGTTCTGGGTGGATGCCGACTTCTTTTCAACGTAGTCCAGGTTCTCAGATGATTTGCTCAGCATACAGTTGGTCGTCCTGTGGTGGCTTCCATGTTGCTGTTCTGCTGGAAGAGATGCCATTGGTATTTCAAATACCAGCGAGTCACCCGTCGCAAAAAGATTGCAGTGGAACTTGCAGACAAGAATAGACGAGGAAGAAGGCAGACTGGATCCACATCTGAGGGATGAGTCTTGGGAAGCCTTCGCAATAGCGGTGGAATGTTCTCAGATGTAGTGGTGGAGGATGAGTCCCTGGTGGGAGGGCATTCAAGAAACGACTGGGGGAGAGCTATCTCCTCAAAGTAGAGTTGATCTTAAGATATGGATGGAGCTGTTTTCAAGACTCTCACCTGCTGATGGGGCATGATTCCAAACGAGAAGAAAAAAACTGCGTACAACCATGAAATGTGCAGAATATGGTTCTGGGAAATTTTGAGGTCATCAAAAATCAAAGGGAATGTATAAAGATCCATATTCTAGAAATTAGTGGACTGAAATGGACTGCTATTGACCATCTTGAATTACACATTCACAGTTTGCTACGTCAAGGATGACTAATTCGAGGGGAATGGTGTTGCACATTCATTATCAAAAAGTATGTCTCAAGACCTATTTTGAATCACAATGTGGTCTGTGATGGAATGAGACCTACATGCCTACATGGAATACCCATGATTACTCAAGTGTATTCACCAACCACTCCAGCCCATGAAGAAAAAATGGAAGAATTCTGCCAGTTTCTTTAGTCAGGAGCCATGGAGACTCCTGAAGAGAGGCGTGCCTATCAAGTCAAGAGTGGAGAGTGTTCTGGAATTCCAGAGCACTCGGTCAGGCATCTGGATTTCCTGAGGGGGCCTCTTTATACTGTGAAGATGAAATAGGAAATCCAGAGGTGTCAGGATCATCTCCTGGGGATGGGAGCACAGGGGGAAGAGACTCCATGGGCAAAATGTCCCCCAACCTGCAAACAGGCAGCATCTGAATGCTACTCCTGGTATTGCTACCCACCAATTGTGCAACCTTGGTCACATCACACCACCTCTCTGACCCCGCTGGGCACATCTGTGAGATGAAAACTTTGGCTGAGCCACTCTGACAGGCCCTTTGCCACCCCGAATTCTGAGATTTTTGGAGGGAAACAGACCAGTGTGTCTCTTTCTGTCCTCAGGCTGTCTCAAGATGTAGTGCCAGAGAACTTTTCTGCCAGGAGTTTGAAAATCTTCCTCTTTGAAACCCAGTTTCCCACCCAATTGCCTTGCTTCTCTTCGCAGAGAGCCAGGGCCTTTTATTTGCTACCCACTGCTTAATTGTGGTAACTCTCGGCACAATTAGGGTCTTATGGAGGAAGAAAAGGCTTTGATCACCTTTAACAACTCCTGGAAATCCCTCTGAATGCCACTGCTAATTCTCACCCCTTTTAATAGTGCGGATATGTTCACTCACCCTTGTCCCACCCTCTCCAAGACCCGCATAGAGTTCCCCAGGCAGAGATGTTCAAGGACTTAATGATCTTGGAAGCTATCGTCAAAATAATATCTGCTGTATTGATAGCATTCGGTGTCCAAGTGCATGCAGATGGTGAGCACGAACTGTGCTGTGAGCGTGGAATTCTCAGCCTCCTTCCTGGCAAGTGCAGAAAGACTTCCTTCCCCGTGCACAGGTCAGGAGGCAGAGTCCAGCTCAGTGGCTCAGAAGGGCTTTCAGGGGAAGGGTCCATCCAGGTAGGGAGCTAGGATAGGAAGTCAGGGGACAGTTCTTTTCCAGACTCTAATGATTTAAAAAATGAATTTTATAGGATTAAAATACACCTTACAGAAACTTTCCAACGTCTACCATTTCTCAGGGTCCCATGTCGTGGCATTCATTATTATATGTACGACCATCAACGCTCTTTCCTAAAGTGTCTCCTCACCCCCAAGCAGAAATTCTGTACTCCTTTAGCGAACTTCTCACTGCTGCCTCTCACCCCAACTCCCAAGTGTATCCTGACGAAGAGAAAGCCCCTAGGACAGAGGAGAGCACAGAGTTAGATTTTGGTGGGAGGGAGCAGATGGCCTCATTATTGTCCAGTGGATTTGAAACTACCTGTCCTACTGCCATCAGCCCCATGCTTAGCTCCCCCAGCTCTGGGAATGACAGGTAACCTTCTATTTCTTTGTCTCCGTCCCTTCTGGATGTTTTATACATGTGGATTCACACAATATTGGCCTTGACTTCTTTCACTCAGCATACTTTTCTTGACTCATCCTTGTTGTGGCACCTGTCAACATGTCATGGCTCTCCGTGAGTGGGGCATGTTCCATTGGGAAGGTGGACCCCAGTTATTTCTTCATTCATGTTTTCATGGATCCTTGTATTGTGCTCTCATTTGGCTCCTGTGAACAGTTCTTCAGTGACCCTTTGTGTGCCAGGATCTGAGTCACTGTGTTCAAGTCTTTGGGTGTCTACCTCAGGGTAGAATGACTATAGATGATACTTTTCCATTTAAACTTTTTGAAGATTCATATGGCACTTTCAGAGACCCGAGGAGGTGTACTCCTCTACTTGTGGTCGTGGACTCTTGTCAGCTACTAGAAGGATTCTCCAGCTGGGCACAGTCACCTTATGTTTGGGTCCTTCTGCGTAACAGGGGTCTCTCTATCCTTTCTCCCAACCTAGAAGAGCCACTGGAATGTAACCTTGAGAACTGACATAGAGTTCAAAGCCAGATTCCTTGGAATCATCATTTTCCTTTTCCTTTATCCTCCACACCCATTTATACATATTACCAAGCCTGCTTCAAACACACCCTTTCATTGGTTTCCCTCTCTCCATCCCACTGCTCCCTTCTGGTCCAACCATGACCATATTTTCCATGGGCTGCTGTGAGACCTCCTCAGGTGGATTCTCTAACCCTGCTTACTCCTCTTCCATTCTGGGGCATCATATTAACTTTAGCCAGCACTTGGTGATGGGCATTTGAGTCATTAGCGCTTATGAGTTGTTATCAGGAATGCTATTGTGATCATTCGTAGACAAGTTTTGTGTGGAAGTATATTTTTTATTCCTCTTGGATATCAACAAATAGCTTCTAACTTACCAGGGGGTTCTATTCCGTTAACTGTGGTTAGTGAATTCTAATGTAAGTCAAATAGCTCCTAAAATGTTTTTTTATTGCTGTTGCTGCTTTTGCTAACAGAATCTTTATAAGTCTGATCTTTGAATAGCCACAGGCAATTCTGAGAATGATAACATCAGCAAATCCATGCAGCGAGACTGTAGGTAGTACAAATGGGCAAGCGGATGTAAATAAAAAACTTTCATGAGTACAATTCCTCATAAGTTGTGCACATCGCAAGGAGAGGGACTCAACTAGGGGTTACCTGTATATGATTTTTTAAAATGCTCTCCCATTCCATGGGTGGTCTTTTTAACTTTCTGATGAAGTTCAATGTAATGTATACTTGTGGCTATTGCTTTTGCTTGTGGTGTAAAATGAAATGTTTTTAAAAGATATCAATGTATGGTTTCATTTCTAAAAAGTTAATATATGCATCTAGCAAGAAAACCAGTACATTACAGATCAGTAAAGAACTTTTCCTGACCTCTGTCCTTTGGCTTCTACCAAAGCAATAACAGTTTGTCCCAAACAAGGTAAAATCTTTGTAAAGCAGATATGGTTATTTAACCCGTAAGTAAGGGCCCTAGTGGTCCAGTGATTGTTAACTGTTCCCATGAGGGAAAAACCTCATGATCCTTTACTGCAAAGATTATGGTTTTTGGTCAGCTGTACTCTGTTGTACAGGATTGCCAAGCATTTCAATCGACTTGAAGGCAGGAAAGGACAGAAACAATTCTGAAACACACACACACACACACACACATCCTATACATGAGGGGACTTCAAGAAGTCCAAGAAGAAACTTCATTATCTTTTAAGTCTATTTTCCATGAACTCTTTGAAGCCCCCTGCATCAGTTGGATAGAGGTATGGTTATCTTTCGAACTAATACAATGGTAATAGACATTTTAGCTGGTTCCATGCTTTTGCTACGGCTAAGAATAATTCATTGAATCTTCTTTACGGAGCCATGGTAGCACACTGGAATGAGTGTGTTAGTTGTGGGGGAGGTCAGACGCAACAACATATCCTTCCTTGGTAGGGATATCTCACATGCCCCAATATCGCTGGGTTCCTAGAGATGTCACTGAGGAGGAAGGGGGCATGGGTTTTGATCTGGCTGATTTCTTACCTGGGAGCATGCAGGTAGGAGCGCTAGTGGCAGGCAGGAGGTTCTGGGTTGGGCCACTAGCCACCAGGCCAGCAGTTAACTGCTCCTCGAGAAAAATGCGACTTTTGCTCCCATAAAAATGGATAGCCTCAGAAACACACAGGGGCAGATCTACTCTGTCCCAGACAGTTGCCAAGAGGCAGCATCAACTTCATGGCGGTGTGTTCTGAGTGAGCATGCACATGGCACGTGCTGAGCAGCTCCTGGCAGAGGTTCAAACCCACAAGCTATTCCTCTGAGAAGAGTGAGGCCATCTACTCCTGTAAACAGTCACAGTCTCGGAAGTCATATGGAGCAGCTGCACTTTGTCCTATAGGAAGGCTCTGCGTCTAAATTCACTGGAGGGCAGGGAGCTGTTGACTCTTCTTTAGCACAGAGTTTACATTCCTGTGCCAAGAATATCTCCAGGTAAACAAGAGGTGGTACCAATTAGTGCGCTACCAGTAACTGAGAAGACTACCTGTCTCCTCACATCTGCATTAATAATGGATTATTGCATTGCTGATCTTTGTGCTATGAAAGGTTACAAACTTGTATTTCAATTTATTTTTATTTACTTTATTATGAGTGAGTTGAACATCTTTTCATATTTGTGTGTGTTTTTAGGTTCTTTTCCTTTTCCCTTTTGAATTACTTTTCATATTAGCTTGTTCATTATATATCTGATTTAGAAATTAAGGTGATTGATCCCTTGTTGTGATTGCTTTCCATCTTAAAAATGTTCATTATTTATATGTGATTCTATTTTTCCCTTTGCTAATTTTTGTATTTTAATGTAGCCAGAACTTTCTTTCTTTTATGCTTTTAGGCAGTTTGTGTTGCTCAGAAAGACCTTCTTATTCTAAGTTGATTTAAAATAAAGTTTTTCCCTACTATTGTATATTATGGTCTAGTTTTCCACATCAACATTTTGTCCTTGAAATTTATTTTGAAATTAGCTATTTATATGGCTCCTATGTTTGTCTCTCTCCAAATATAATTTCTGCAGTAAGATGTTGTCTATATATCTATATCTATACCTATGTATGTGTGTTTGTGTGTGTGTAGGGAGAGATCAATTATTTTCTTACTGATTTGAAATAACCCCTTTGTTGTAATTTAAGTGCTCTTCACCATTTCAAGCCATTTCTAGATATTATCATTGTTCTAGTTGCCAACAGACAGGAGCCCCAGGAAAGTCTGTCATTGTTTTAGCCAAAGGCAGAGACCTTGTTGAATCGAGAAATTCTATGTTTATTCCTGCAATCTCTGATAGACGGAAACAGTGGGGTTTTATACTTGGAAGCTGTTTCAAAGATTCATTGAAAAAAAATCAAGCAAGTCACATACCTTGGACTATGTGACAAGGTACAGGCTTCATAGTATGTCCAGTATCATCAGAGGATTTTTGAGCAATGGGACAGAAAGGAACAAGGATGCAGGAAAAAAGTGTACATTTCCCCAAGGGATCACTAGACCATCAATTGATTGCTTCATTACTCTGGGGAATGTCAGACCAGTGTCTCCTAAGTTTCCTCAGATTGGTACCCCTAGAGGGTTCAGGTTTCACTACTTATCACAATGGCCCTGTTTCCCTTTTTCTAGATGAGAACATCCATTGATTAGGTTTAGATAGAATTTTACTATGAGGGAGGCTACAGCCTGGGTTTCTTTTAACAAAATGAACTCTGCACAGACCAAGTCCCAAAATATGTGGCCTTTCCTGGAACTCCATTAACAGGGAGTTAACTTACCATCCTCAATCATCCTCACTTTGTATTTATGGGCAATTATCATGCTATTTTAATTGCTATGGATTTGTCATTGCTTTTAATATCAAGTATAGTGATTTCCTTAATTATTTTTCATTTTAACAATTGTCATGACCATCTTTATAAGTTTGAATGTTCCAGTAGAAATCCACAGTACTTAATGAGAAGCTTGTTTTGTATCACTTATATTTTGAACAGTAGACAAAATGATTGCAATATAAAAAATGCAAAATTCTGGGGCTGAGTCCCGGTGGCAGAAGTGGTTGAGTACGGGACTGCGGCCTGTGGGCTTG
The DNA here is from genome assembly GCA_004026705.1 of Nesogale talazaci. Lineage (NCBI taxonomy): Eukaryota > Metazoa > Chordata > Mammalia > Afrosoricida > Tenrecidae > Nesogale > Nesogale talazaci. The sequence continues at coordinate 110,032 of PVJH01004320.1, forward strand.
GCAGTTCAAATCCAGCAGCAGCTCTCAGGAGCAGCACTGGGCAGCCCCCACGACTACTAGAGGGCAGTGATGCATATATATATATATATATATATACACACACACACACACACACACACACACATATATATATATATATATATATAATTCTGTCTGGAAATGTGAGGGTTTTTTCCCTCCTTTGAACTTAAAATTACAAAAATGGTTAAAAGATTTTGGTTTCTATCTCTCTCTTTATTTTGTACTATATTCTTTTCTTTTACCAGGGACATACTCAAAAAGTAATCCAAAAGCTAAATGTTGCTTAATAACTTATGAGTTGTCAGTGACTCCATTCATTATTCATAAACATATCATTAGCTTTAAGCCTATGCAACATTGTTATTGCCATAAGTTTAAGCATCTCAGTTTGATAAAGTTGTTAGAACTTTTGTTTATTAGATCTTTTGTACTGTCTGGGGGACTAATAACACTTTTAACATTCTGTCTGACACCTTTTTTTTGGTTGGGTCCTGACTCAAAGCAACTGTTTATATAACAGAAAGAAATATCACCTAGTTCTATTCTTGTATTGACTAAGTATCAACTGACAACTAATGCTGAATTAAAATATATATACAATCTATAAATATTTTCTCTGTAAACACCCATTTTCTCTTACTTTGAAGCACAATCCTTGATAGTAAATAAATATTCCTTTTTTTAAAAGATAATTTTATTGGAGGTTCTTACAGCTCTTATCACCATCCATACATTGAATGTATCCAGCATATTTGTATAAATGTTGCCATGCTTATTTTCTAAACATTTACTTTATATTTGAACCCTTGGTATCAGATCCCCTTCAAATAAATATTCTTTAAAATGTATCTTTACTAAGATAATTAAAGATGTGTTTAATTCCCACATGACATGAACATAGGATGAAGATAATGGCTTTCTGGTGCCTGCTTCAGAATTATCTGGAGATGCTCGCTTAAAATGTGGACCCCTAGGTCGCACACAAACCTGCTGTGCTAAATATCTTGCAATATGGTGAGGATGTCTGCATTTTAACCAACTTGCTCAGGTGGGTCTGAGATAGTTAAGATTCATTGTGTTCACCTGGCCTATAAACACATGTGGGGTTACTTGAAGAGTGGTGGCGTAAATGGCTTGGTGACCCTCGCCTTTCTAGTTCTCGGGTCTTGCTTTGTGATGGTTGAACAAGGGTGCAGCTGCCTTAGCCAGTTCCCTGCTTCAGCTGGCAAGGCTCACTTCCTGCAATCCCGAGGAGAAGCCACATGGATCTACCCTGATGCAGCCCTGGGTGCAGGAGCAGCCACCTGGAGACCCTACCCTGCCAGCCCTGAGATGCTTACACACTCACTGATTTGACTTTTCTCCTGTGGTCTCCATAATTGTATGTGTTTTGTGGGATGGAGGGGAACTTTGTGAATTGGTATGGGACATAGGGACTAATGTTGGACTTGTGGGCTTGGGCAGCACTGGAGTGGGATGTTTTCTTGATGTGCCCTTACCCTTAGTATGAAACTTCCTTATACATAGAAGTTTCTGTGGATTGTTTTCTCTAATGTACCCAGACCAAGACCAGTCTTTCCAAAGTTGGGGACACAGGGTCACAGAATGTGTGTCTAGGCTGGAGACAGACATCAGTTAAGACCTGAGCTGCAGCAGCTCACTCTCTTGCTGTTTTTGTTTTAAATCATTTTGTTGGGGGGTTCGTTCAACTCTCATCACAATCAATCTAACCATCCATCCATTTATTTTGTCAAGCACATTGGTACACTTGTTGCCATCATCATTTTCAAAATATTTTCTTTGTACTTGAGCCTTGGTATTAATTTCTCATTTCCCCTCTCCCTCCTTCCCCATCCTCATGAACCCTTGATAATTTATAAATTAATTCATGTCTTACACTGACAAATCTCTCCCTTCACCCACTTTTCTGTTGTCCATTCTACTGAGAGAGGGTTATACGTAGATCATGGTGATCTGTTTTCCCCTTCCCCCTCCACCTTTCCCTTAACTTCCTGGATGGCTACTGTCACTATTGGTCCTGATCTGTCTTGATTCTCTGTGTTTCCAGCTCTTATATGCACATGCTCTGGTCTAGCCAGATCTGTAAGTTAGAATTAGTGTCAGGATAGTGGAGAGAAGGAAGCATTGAAGAACTTGAGGAAAGTTGTATGTTTCATCGGTGCTATATTGCACCCTGACTGGCTCATCTCCTACCACCCTCCCCCAACCACCCCAATTCCCGACCTTTCTGTAAGGTGATTTACAAATGCCTGCAGATGGCACTTCTCCTCATTCACAATGATATGATTGCTTGTTCTTTGATGCCTGATACTTGATCTCATCCATACCTTGTGATCACACAGGCTGGTGTGTTTCTTCCTTGTGGGCTTTGTTGCTTCTCAGCTAGTTGGCCGCGTGTTTGTCTTCAAGTCTTTAAGACCCCAGATGCTATATCTTTCTATAGCTTGGCACCATCAGCTTTCTTCACCTTATTTGCTTATGTACCGCTTTGTCTTCAGTGATCTTTTTGGGAAGGTGATCATTATGGAATGCCAGGTTAATAGAACAAAGTGTTTTTGTGTTGAGGGAAGACTTGAGTAGAGGCCCAATGCCCATCTGCTATCTTAATACTAAACCTATAAATATATGTACATGGATCTACTCGCTTGTCATCGTATATAAATATATTTACATATGTACATGCCTGTATTTAGACCTCTACAAATGCTGTTTGCCTCCTAGTTCTTTCTTCTATTTCCTTTTATGTTCCTCTTGCCCCACTATCATGCTCAGCCCTCATTTGGATTTCAGTAATTCCTCCCAGTTACTTAGCCCTCGATCAAGCCATACCAGGTCTCCTACACCTTCCTCTCTGTCGGTTTTGGATCACTTGTTCCCTTGTCCTTGGGTTTGTTAACACCCACTTCCTTTCCCCTGCCTTCCCCTCTCCCACGTTCCCCTGGAACTATCAGTTCTGTTGTTTTCTCCTCCAGATTGTTCATCCCACTTATCTAGATAGACCCGAAGTGATAATAATATGCACAAAAACAAGACAGAGCAAAACAAAGCAACAAAAGGAAAGAAAACAACAACAAAAACCAACCCCCCCCCCCCAAAAAAAAAAAAGCCTTTAAATAGTTCAAGGTCTGTTGGTTGATCTTCAGGAGTTTTTTTTCTGGTTTAGTCTGATAAGTAGCCACACCGTGGGCCCAAAGTCTATTTTTGGCATCTCCTGGGGACTTCCGTGCCCTTGCTGTTCTGTTGCACACCCTTAGTGTTTCATCTCCAGTGTGGCGGGTTCAGATCGGGTGCAATTCCTACACTGTGTCTCCAGTGTTGTCCTCAATAGTGCTATGGGTCAGTGAGGGACATCGTGTCTTGTGGAGGACCTGCCCTATGGTCCTTTCTGTGCAGGGCTTGGTGGGCCAGGATGTGCTTCACCCTTTCTCCCTCCCCCTTCATTTGCGTCTCTGTGTTCTGGTCAGACATGTCTGTCTTCCTGATCTGTAGCTTCAGTGCTATCCTCTGGACTAAATCCTTCTGGGCAGAGGGTGGGCTATTCACGTAGGTGGGATTGGGGTCAGCCCCTTAGACCTTTCTATTGGTTCCTTGTGTCAAACTGGTATGTTGCATTCATGTCTTGAAGCACTGGGTTGAAGTCTGGTTCTTCTTTCCCTCTTCTGCTCCAGCTCACTCTGCTCTTGAAGAAAGGTCCATCTCAACTCATCTTCACTCCGGCGTTTTATTTAGATGTTCTTATGCAGTGGCGCCTGCTGCAGGAACCATGAAGCATTTCTCATAGAGATCCTAGTGAACCAAAGTTTTATACTAAATAAACTTGAAATGATAGTATGTAGCTTTGCAAACAATGACTGGTTAGAGCATGGTGCATAGGGAACATAGGTGGTAGTCGGTGATAGAGGTGACAGTGAACAGTATCAAGTTCTTTTCCCACTACTTTCTCACCCCCATTGTAATACAGTGAAGCCACACGGGCTGCTGCAAGTCAATGAGATCGGTGACTGTTTGTCCTCTAGCAGCCACAACAGACTGACGTTGTTCGATTTATAGGAAAGAATAACCCTGAGATCTTTTTGTCGTTTAGAAGGACCAGAATCTTACAAAAATCCTTTTATATAGTACACTCATTTAAACGTAATGAAATGTTCAAAAAATTTTTTTCAAAGTGTGTGGTTCATTTACAGTCCCAAACAATTTTCTTCTTATCCTGTACGGAGGGGAAAAACAGCAACACAGTCCTCAGTGACAACAACGTCTCGCTGCTATTGTTGGTTACCTTTGAGTTGATGCAGAGTCATCATCATGATCCAAGGGCACAATGTGGACCTGCTTGGCAGGCTGTTCCACGCTGACCATTCAGAGGCAGATTGCCGGACTTTACTTCCAAAGGCACCCTTGTGGCTAGTAGTTCAGCCCTTGAACATTTGCACCACCCAAGGATGCCTTCCAGCAGACAATTCTGCTACTTATATGACTTTCTAGTGGGGATGGAGCTTTTCAAAGATCGAAGAGCCTGATGGATTGCTTGATCTTAAATAAAACACAAATCAAGGACCAAACACACTGCTGTGGACTGGAGGCCAACTCTTACCAAAGCTGCAGAACAGGGTAGAGCTGTCCCTGTGAGTTTCCTAGACTATAACTTCTTTATGGGAACAGAAAGCCCCATCTTTCTCCCGAGGAGTGACTGGTGGTTTTGAACTGCCGACCTTGTGGTTAGCAGCCCAACGAGACACCAACAATTGAAGATTAATTTAATCTAATATTATGTGATTTCTTAAAGGCGGTGTGTGTTAAGTGCCATGAAGCCGGTTCTAACCCACAACGACCCTATGCTCAAAGGGACAAGACAAGGGCCTGCCCTGGTCCATCCTCAAAATTGTTCCAGTGCCTTGAGCTCCTTGGTGCAGAATATCTCCTTGAGGGGCTTCCTCTTGTTCCCCACCCCTCCACTTGACCAAGCATGATGTCCCTCTCCAGGGACAGGTCTCTCTTGACAACAGATCCAAAGTATGTGAGATAGTCTCTCCATCCTTGCCTCTAAGGAACACTCTGGATGTACTTCCAATACAGATCTATTGTCTTTTGGGCAGTCATTCCACGATAGTTTCAATATTCTCCTCCAGCACCACAATTCAAATGCATCGATTCTTCTTTAGGCTTCCTTATTTGATATGCGACTTTCATATGCATATGAAGCAATGGGAAATACCATGGCTCAAGTCAGGTGCACCTCAAAGTAACATCTTTGCTTTTCAATAACACCCTAAAGTCTTCTGCAGCAGACTTGCCCAAGGCAATGTGCCTTTTGATCTCTTGATTACAGTTTTCATGAGCATTGATTGTGAGTCCCAGCAACATGAAATCCTGGACAACTTCAGTCTTTTCTCCATCTAAGATGCTGCTGCCTGCTGGTCCACTTGTGAGGAGTTTGGTCTTCCTTAGACTGAGTTGCAATCCATATCGAAGGCTATGATCCTTGATCTTCATCAGCAAGTGCTTCAAGTCCTCCTCACTTTGAGCTAACATCTGCACATTGCAGCTTGTTGATAAGCTTTCCTCTGATCCTGATGCATATTAGGATCTTCTTCATATTATCTAGTTTCTCTGAGGATTTGCTCAGCAGACACATTGATTATGTGTGTTGAACGAGTGCCACAAGTTTATGTTTAGGAGGAAGAAATAAACATACATAGTATGAATAAAATTAGGTCTTGAAGATAAGTAGGTTTTTTCTAAAGAATTTATAAAGCTATCTTTGTAAATATTTTTTCTTATTTGAGAACACTATAAATTCAATGAGGATTTTTTTGAAAATACAACGAAGTATGACTAACAAAATGAAAATTTCCCAGGCTAATTCCATTCAAAATGCATAACATACTAGCTAAGTGTAGAGAAGAAGAACAGGGAAAATATAACTTGCACTTACTGAGTGATCCCCATTATTTGTCAGACAAACTTATGTGATAGGTATTGCCATCTTTATTTCAAAACAAAACAAAACAAACAGTTGCTATCAAGTTGGCTGTCTCACCAACCCTCTGAGTGAAAGAGTAGAAATGTGTTCTAGGGGAGTTTCGGTGGCTGACTTTTTTGGAAGTAGATGGTCAGTTCTTTCTTCTGAGGCATCTCTGGGTGGTCTCAAACTGTCCATCTCTGGGCCGCTTGTTAAGCACATTAACCATGTGTACCATTCAGGATCTCCACCTCTGTTTGACAGCATTTGAAATTGGAAGCTGAGAGACATCTATACACTGTTTGGAGTGAAAGAAACACTTAAAGCAGAACTGTAACTACCAGGGTTCAGGTTAAGATTCCATCAACCCTAGTGAGTTGTGTGCAGTGTTCTGTGCTTACCCTCGCCACAAAAGGATAGAATTTGTTTTCCATGCAAATAAAAGTAGTTATCCTAACTACTTTGATGTGTTTTCTCTGATAGGTGAATCCTGAGTTGGAGAAGGTAAATCCAGGGTCTCTAGATGGAGTGGACCTGAAGGATCTTTACAGACAGGGCTCCTGGGTGGGAAAGTCCAGTCTCCCCTCGATCAGCTTCTATGGAAAGGATGAAGAGTCCTTTTACAAGATACTGGTCTGCTTCAGTGAAGGGGTCAAATGAAGAGATTTAGATGAAGCCCAACTTAACATTGTGTTGTTAAAAAAAATCCAGATGGGAAGCTAGGATGATGAATACCATTTTTGGAAAATTAATTTTAAAACTTCTTTCTTTGGGGCACTGATTTTCAAAGTGACCTTAGGCAGAACAGCATTTTTTAGGTTTGGAGTAAAACACCGATGTCAGGGACAAGGTCAATTTGTGGCAGGAAGAGAGGTCAAAGGACACATATGTCCCAAACATGGGTGTGGGGCACATATGTTCCCCATCTGTGCTCTCTCATGTCCCTCTGTGGTGAGAGGGAAAAACCCAACCTGAGAGGAATCCATTGGAGCAGAAGCCCAGGTGCAGACAATGTTGCTCCCCACCCCCACCCCTGTCCTCAGTTCCCTGACTGTTGTGCTTCTTCCACGGCCTGCTCTGGGAATGTGAGTGAATTAGGGATCAGTCATTGAAGCAGGCCAGACATTTTTGTGCATCCACAACTGCTTAACATGGTACACTGCCAGCAGTCAGGGCCCACCACCTTGGTTATTGCACTGCTTGGCATTTACCCTACAGAAATCAGGAGTACAGCACAGATATGTGCACATCCATGTTCATTGTAGCATTTCTTAGAGTTGTAAGAGGATGCCCATCGGTAGTAAGAGCCTTAATGTCCATCAATGGGAAACTCCCTAAATAAACTTGGTTACATACACACAAAGGAATACTACACGTGGATAAATAATACGGACACAACTGTGAAACACTTTGCGACTTGTATCCTTGTCTATCCCAGGATCTTTCTTGAAGACAGAGAAGACCCTGAGGTGCTTCTGGCTGTCCAAGATCTTCCTCTCCACCCTGAGTTGGGTGGCCGACTGCAGACTCACCTAATCCCCAAATGGTGAAGAGTCAATGTAGCTAAACTTCATTTTTTTCTGTGTATTTCTTTGTCATGTTCAATGTCCCTGTGTCCTTAGCATGTGTTCCTATCAGCATGAATGTTTTCTTCCCTTAGGCCAATTTTTCTCAGAGTTGAATGTGTTAGTCTGGGGAGACTCAAGAAACAAATTCATAACTATGCATATGTATATGAGAGAGTTTTATATAAAGAGTAATTGTACATTAAAAAGCATCCCAACCCAGTCCAGTTCAAGGTAATAAGTCTGATATTAGTCCATATGCCTGATACCTATCTATAAAATCCTCTTCAGACTCATGAAACACATGCAATGATGTCAAATGCAGGAAGATCACAGGTCATTAGGTAGAAATTCTTTGGATCCAGTGATGTTGTAAAGCGTCTCAGTGCTGACAGGGATCTTTCATCAGTTCTCTGGTTTCCAGGACTGCATCAGGATAGGTAGGTCCATGAGACTTCTCCTCAGGGATGTCTCACAGAATGTCAGCCCTGTCAGTAGAGTCTCCCAGCAAGTAAGAGAGTGTCTCCTGCTTCTAAGAAGGAAATACCAGATTTCCCAGGATTCTCAGAGGAGAAGGCCAAGCTCACACAGAGGTCTCATCGACTATCTCCATATTGTCAGGCTAGACTCCACCCCTACCCTCTTTATCCTCAAATTGGCATCATATGAGGTAACTGCCACATTGACTGTCCCTGCTTCTGGAGCATATAAATGATTTGGGGCTGTATTGGAACAATTATTTATTCAAATGGTTATATCACTGAATGCCCTTTTTAACAGGACAAAGAAAACAAAATCCTAGTTTTCAAAGGTATTATGTTGCGCACATACATTCACATACAAAACCTTACAGAAACTAGTCATTGTGAAGTCCATTTCAACTCCAGACAATCCCCTTTGTGTCAGGGAAGAAGTCTGCTCCACAGGGTTTGTTTGGCACGGCGGTGGTCTTGGGGAAGAAGGTCACCAGGACCTTACTGGAGACAATTCTATGTGCCCTTGAACTGCCAACTTTTTGCTAAACAGCTGAGTATGTCAATCCCCATGAGCTACGATATAAAAACAAAACACAACTCACTGTTATAATCTGTTCATGGAGACTCTACTGGCAATGCTTACTTCCTGTGAGAAATCCCTGAGGAGAAGCCACATGGAGCTACCCTACTGCTCTGAGCCAGACAAGCCACATGGATGCAAGCAGGCTTTTGAAGCAGGAGAAGCCACAGAGATACCCCTGCCAGCACTGAGATTTTTACAATGCCACTGGATACAAAAGCATTCTACCCATCTGACTTGTGATCGTCTTGTATTAGGTATCATTGCATGTGCTTTGTGAGTGTGAAGGAGACTTTGTAGACTGGTATCAAATGGAAGGACTGATATCAGACTTATGACCTTGGACTAGACTGGGTTGAGATGTTTTCTTAATGTACAGTTGCTCTTTTATATAAAACTCTTATACACATATGAGTGTTTATGGATTTGTTTCTCCAGTCTACCTGGACTAACACAATGGATCTCTGACAAAGTTCATTTCTCTTTCTAGAGCAGTGGTTCTCAACCTTCCTAATGCTGCGAATCTTTAATGCAGTTCCTCCTGTTGTGGTGACCCCCGTCATAAAATGATTTTCATTGTACTTCATAACTGTAATTATGCGGCTATTATGAATCAGGTGACCCTTGTGAAAGGATCATTCGACCCTCAAAGGGGTAATGACCCACAGGTTGAGAATCACTGTTCTAGAGTAATGGGAGCACTGGTGGCATAGTGGTTATGTGTTGGGCTACTTACTATTCAGGAGGGCAGCAGTTTGAAACCACCAACTGCTTTGCAAGGGAAAGGTGGTCCTTTGTACTTCAGTAAACAGTTGCAGTCTTGGAAGGTCATAGAAACAATTCTGCTCCGTTCTTTAGAGTTAGTACGAGTTGGTGATGTACTGGTGGTAGTGGATTTGTTTTGAGAAGAGAAACATAAGCCAGCAAGTCTTATGTGTCATGGCGAGAAAGACATGAGAAAGCAAGTAGTATGTGTAATTCTAGGGGCTGAGACATAGGAATGGACACCATAGAGAAGACCCTTTAGAGTAGACATGCTGGTGCTTCCAGACAAAATCGTGATCCATCCATTCCATGGAAGATCCCATTGCTGAGAGTACCCTATCAGTTGGAGGTCAGGCTGCTACCCATCTTGAGAAGTCCAACACTGAGGTTGTCTTACTTTAGAAAATAGAAAAGAGAGAGAGAAAAAAGGAGTGGTGCGACCGGGGTGATGTTTTGTAAATGGAAGCTTAACAATACCGAGAACGTGATGAATGCATAGTCTCGTGGTATTAAGGAGAGAAGGGAACCTAGTAAGGGATTTCTGTAATGCCTCTTTGGGAAGAACGTGTGTGGAGGAACTGAAATCATGCAATTAGACAGAGCAGGGGTTTTGGCATCTTGCTTGAAGCCTGCTGAGCTGTAAGGCATACGGCTGAAGGTCAAGGAGGGTACCCCAGAAGATAGGGATTAATAAACACACTGGAGTGGCTTACTGAGATAGTAATATTTGGATTATAAAACACTTTTAAAAACTATTTGAGCCCATGATTAATTGAAGCTCACAAATTTCAAGCAGTGAAATGTGTTTTACTGCAATTGCTTTTAAGAACTCCTATCAGCTATCCGATTCCTTGATTTCCCTAGTGAATTTTATAATCTAAATTAAACAGAGAATGGTATAAATTTTCCCTTTTTTGGGTAGCTGATTAAAACCAATATCATCTCAATATACTGTTCCATAGTAACTATATCTGACTCCACGGAACAATTTGTTATGTATCTGATTGCTTCCAGGATTTTCATGAATTGATCATAAGCCAATTTGATAACTTACTGACCTAAAATAAGTTCAGTAATAACAGAATATACTGCCTGTAAGAATTATTAATGAAATAAATCAGGATGCATGGCAATTAGTATCTCTCCCAGAATACATTATGTTGGCAACGGACTGTACATCATGGCCTGTCACACTGTTCAAACTCCATGTATCACGTGTGACACATGTTTCCCCACCAGAACAGAAGTGGGCCTCTGTAAGAGAAAATGTTTTTTTTACTTAAAAATTGTTTTTGAACATAGAAACAAGAGGGGGGGGAAGGTTATTATTTTTATACCATGGCGAACATGTCTGTAAAGGCCACTCTGCTTTTTATTCCAACTGCTTTGTTCTTGTTACTGTTACAGTGACTTCAAACACAATCAATTGACATGCTGTCTCCCCATGGGTCTGGTCACTGTCACCCATAACATTTTCAATGGTTGATTTTGGAAGTAATCTCTAGGTCCTTCTCCTAGTCCGCTTTCATCAGAAAACTCTTCCACCAGCTATTCAGCATCTTAGCAACATGCAAGCCTTCCCCAACGACAGGTGGTCAACTCTGCATAAGGCACATTGGTCAAGCCTAGAGGTTCCCAGAATGGAAGATGAGAGTTCTACCTCTGAACTCTCACCCCACTCCAAATCCACTTCCACTTCTTCCTAGGCATAGATGTTGTTTGGGGTGTGAAGAGAGTTACATTTGTTCACGGTGATTTTCTTCAGGGGGAAATCCCTGTGTATACTCAGCACAGTGGCTTCATCATGGAAACTTGTGATGGAGGTAAGAATGACAAAGAATATTTGTGTCATATAGACTACACAGCTGTCTGCACATTACTGAACCACAACAAGAAAACACACAGGGGAAAACCCCGCACAGGGTGTCTCAGGATATTTGATCATACAACATGAAATTGGGAAATACAAGAAAATCTCAGAGAAAGTGGGGCTCTTTGTTCTGACCTGTCTTCCTTCCCCTCTTACCAGCACCACTGGATTCTTCTGGATAAGTTGAGAAATGAGCTTGCCTGGGGACTGAGAGAGAGAGAGAGAGAGAGAGAGAGAGAGAGAGAGAGAGAGAGAAAATGCCCATTTCTCTTAAGTCCCTAAGTAATATTTTGAAGGTCCAGGAAAAAATTTTTTATTCTACTTGCAAGAGCCCACTGGATTAACTTTATGGAGTGTTTGAGACAAACCACAGAACAGTGAGGAAGTGGATCATTAGGAACTGTCGGGAAAATGTGCTGTGTCCTCCCTGGGTCCCCGAGCCTCAATCCCGACAGGGCCCAGGGCTGCTGCTTCTTTTCTCCCCACTTCCTCTGTGAGCAGACAGCCAACTGAACGACAGCATATGCAACATCTTGTCTTTACACTCTCTCTTTAGACTCTTGCTGGTGGTCTGTGACAGCACCTTGAAGACCATGCCGGCAGGTTTGGATGCACCCCCCCTCCCCACTCCTCATTATTTGGTGCCATGGTGGCCTAGGGCCAGCAGCAGTCTCTCCTTGCTGGTTCTTGAAGATGACCACTTCTCCTGACCTGCTCATGGGCTGCAGTGTCACTCTCTCACCTCACACAAATCCCCTCCCTTCTTGTCATTAGGTCCAAAGCACCGTTGTATATTCTTTATCAAAGGCACTGAGTTCTCGAAGATTCACAGCTCCCTATCTAAGTAAAAAAAGCCCAAGCACAGGCACGGCTGTGAGACTGGTGCAAGGCCAGGCAGTGGTGCTCCATTCTGGTGTCTGTAGAGTCTGTGTGCGTCAGAACTACCTTTATGCCATGTGACAACAACAAAGGATGACTTCCATAGAGGTCATCATGGTATTGGGTCAGTAACAGGACCCTGAAGGAGGAATAAAGAAGAGACTGGGGACTGTGTCCAGGTGGGCTAGCAAGCTAGGAAAGGACCTAGGGGAGGTGGGGAAGGGAGTGATGGAAACCTGTGGTCTATTTTGCAGAGGATAGGGAGTCTGTCGTAAGGCAGAACAAAGCAGAGTAATCTCTGTACAGAAAACATTACAAATAGCACGAATGATTGGACAAAGGCCAACGGAGTTTTTTTATTCTTAGATACCAGATGTTTAAAAAAAGGACTTCTCATAGAGTTAGAGGAAATCAGATGTCAGAAAAGCTGAGAGAACAAGCGTAATTTGAGTAGGACAGAGGACGATGAAATGGGTTTCCCATGATGTGGGAGGTGAGCACTTGGTACCTGAACATGAGCCCCCATATAAGGAGGGATCCCTCATTCAATAAAAATTCAAGCATTATCTCTTCTATCAGAAGGTGATCTCTTAATTACTTTTTTAAACTTTAATTTTTTCTAAGAAAGTACCATTAAAAATATCCATTAGCCTAAAATGACCTCAATTAAGGAGAGCTTTACATGGTTGAGTAAGCACCCTAATAGAGTTTAACATACTTTGACATAAGTAAGTGATCATTTCTGGAACTCTTCTTTTAATTAGTACTAAACATCAAGTCCTCTATGAACCAGGTAGAATATTTTCAAAGCAGACAAGGTTTCTACCTTCATGGAGGTCACATGCCTATAGGGAAAGCAGCCTCTATATAGAGGTGCCATACCAAGCAGATGTGGGTGGTAGAAGGTGGTAACTGCTTCCTTCAGACAAAAGGCATTTGAGCAGAGACCTGAATGAAAGCACTTACCAATCACAAGTCACTAGTGACATTATAAAGAACCTTCAAAGGGTAGATGAAAAGACCCAGACCATTTTTTTTTATGTCATAGAGGTCACAAGTCTGAGGGAGGGTCAAGTGTAAGTGAAATGGAGGGTGGGTCAAGTGTAAGACTGACTCCCAGTGACCTCCACACCACAGAATGAAGTACCACCTGGTCCTGCCTCATCCTCCCAATCTCTCACCTGTTTGAATCTAGTAGAGACGAGCCTGCCTGGCTTGCTCACCAAGGCTCTCCCCAGTTTTCCCTGGGCCATGACTTCTCAAACACAATGCCCTCCTCTCGCTGTTGACCCCTCCTGGGTGTGGGCCTGAAGGAAGGTAATTTGAAAAATATTCTGCTGTGATGAATAAAGTTTTTCTTTTTAAAAATTTAACCATTGAAGATTTTATGCATCGGAGTAGAATGTTTTCGCACCTGCGTCCTACAGGCACACCTTCAGGAGGACATTATGTTTGGTGAAGTTGGGATCCAGGGAGGGCAGAGGAGGTAGATCACCAGGCCTTTCTTCCTAGTGTGTCTTAGTGTGAAAGTGCTACTGAAACCTGTCTGCCATGTGTGACCACTAGGGGCACAGCTTCCTGAATCACAGCACCCCCTAAGCTGCCACTTACTGTGTGACAAACCAACAGACGGGTGTTGACTCTCAAGGATTATGCTTATCTTCTTCTAATATCAGTAATTTTGCAAAACATATTTATGATGTAAATATATAAAACAAGCACTTGACCTTTCAGTCATTTTTATGTGTATAATTTAATGACATGAATTATTGTCACTGAGCTGTTTATCACTACTGAGTTTTTCATCACCCTTCCCAGGAACTCAGTGCTGCATAAGTAAATTTCCCATCATGACTGATGGGTACTTGTGACATAAATTAAATGTTTCCTTTGATGGCATGGATTTTTAAAATGCTCAATTGGGTCAGATCTCAAAAGGGCATTTTAATGATGAACACCCTCTCTCCATGTAGAAGGCACCTGTGAAGAGTTTGATTAAAAGTACTACTTCATAGTATGATCTCATTTTATGCAGTATGATATTAACAGCGGTGTAATACATCAGAAAATTAAGATTATTCCCAAGCCTGACCCATAGCCATCACATTGACTTCCATTCTCTATAGGGTTTCTAAGACTGCACATCATTACAGGAGCAGAGAGTCTTCTCTCTCTCTCTCTCTCTCTCTCTCTCTCTCTCTCTCTCTCAAGAGTTGGTGGATTTGAAACACCAGCCTTGTGATTAGTCAACCAACACCTACTGCACAGAGCTCCCAGGGCACCCAAATTCAACAGTCCAATACTCACTGACATTAAGTCTGTCATGATTTACAGCAACATGACAGCTCAGGGCGGAACTGCTCCTGTGGATTTCTGAGAATCTAACCAGAGAGCTGTGTTAGTCTGGCTTGACTAGGGAAACAAATTCACAGACACTCATTCTTTTTAGGAAAGAGCTTTATATACAAGAGCGATTGAATATTGAGAAAGCATCCCAGTCCAGTCCAGATCAAGTCCATAAGTCCCACATTAGCCCACATGTCTGATACCAATCTATAAAATCCTTTTCAGACTCATGATGCAATGATGCCGAATGCAGGAAGGTCACAGGCCAGTGGAGGGGAGGTCTTGAGGGTTCAGTGGTGGTATATGCCTCTCATCACAGGCAGGGATCTCCATCTGGCTTCTCTAACTCTGAGACTCTGGCTGCAATCAGCCTGTTCCCATGTGTCTTGTAAGTTGCAATGTCTCCCAGGAAGTAAACTGAGAGAGTCTCCCGCCTCCAGGGAGGAATAACGGAGTTCCCAGAATCCTCAGGAGAAAGTCATGCCCACACAGAGGCCTCATTGGCTATGAATTAACAGACTAGACTTCATCCCTTCACGCTTAATGCTTTCAAACTGACAAACGATTATATAACTACCACATATCTTTCAGTTAGCAGCCCACCACATAACTACTATGCTACTAGGGCTTCTAATTAAACATTAGAATTACATCTTTTCAACATCTACACTACTACTAAAACAAACTGTGCATTTAAGTTGGTCCCCGATATTTTTTCTTCTGGACCCTTGCATTGGAAAGCTGTGAGATGATCTAGGCTTGGGGTTTATTTTACATTTGGACCTAGAAGATAAGATGGGCCTATGTTTAGATGACTAGATTGTTGTCCAGTGCTGACCCTTTCAATCTGTTGCACAGGATTTAGCAAGACGCAGGTGCAAACTACCTGTTGAATTTGAACTGAAATTTCTATTCCCAAAGCAGATTCTTAGATTGACTTGTATATTAAACTATCTGCTGGTAGAACTCTGATGCCAGTGTCTGTGCTGTGCAACTGCAATCTGGGGGAGCGGCCAGACATGCTTTATTAAGGATGAATCTGAGTGTCTGTAGCAGAGCATTGAACAGTGCTGATGATGGAAACCTTTTGCCTTCTTGCCTAGGTAGATGGCTATAGATCAGACTTGAGTTTTTATTTACTTTATTTCTTGAAGACATTTTGCTCTCGGCAGAGCAGGTGCCTACCCAGGATGCTTCCTTGTGACTGATGGGTGCCCCAAAGCCTCTCTAATATAATTCTTCTTCTCTGACAGCTTGCTAATGTGTCTATAATGTCCATCAAAGGCTTTTTAACCAGTTTGAGTCCCAGCCTCTCTGTTGCCTGTCATATGTTTAACTCTCTTACGTCAGAGGTCTTATAAACAACCAATTGTGACGATCAAGATGCAATACATAGACCTATAACATTTTGGGATATCAACTCATTTGCCAGATCTGCTGGCTCATAGCCTAGGGATGTCCTAAAGGGATGTCTGGGAAACAGAGTGACTTTAGCTCCAGCTAAAAGCAGAGTCTTGAGAAGTTGTTAGGAAACCAAGGGAAAGTGGAATTCCCTGGCGCTTTAGGGGAAGTTGAAGCCTTTGTGCAGGAGACAGGATTCCAAGAGGACTCCCCCAAAGAAGCTGCTCTTTGAAGATGGGCAGAATGCACGAAGTAGGTGATCCATAACACAAGCGACTAAGCTACATTATCAGACCCAAGGGAATTAGTAGATGTAATTAATGTCTCCAATCAGTTGCCCTGGAGTTAGAGGGATTATCTAGGTGAGGCAATCTGAGCACATCAGGTCCCTTGAGTCAGAGAGGGAGACAGTCAGAGATCCTAAGCATTGAAAAGATGGATGTGCACAGCTGGATGGAAGGTGCAGGGGCTACGAGGGCAAGCTCCTCCATAACTGAGGACAAGAGCAGGCCGGTAGCCTGTGGTAGCATAGGGAACTTGGAGACACTCAACTCTAACAAAAACCACATCAAAAAACCATTGAGTCAATTCTGACAAATGGAGACATGATATAAGACTTCCGAGACTGTCATTCTTTATAGAAGATAGCCTTATTTTTCTCTCATCGAGTGATCGGTGGTTTGGAACCTCTGACCTCGCCCACAGAGCTGCCAGACCCCAAGAATGAGCTTGAAAGTGGATTTTCTCTCTGCCCCCCTCGCCCCGCAGCAGCGTATAGTTGTGTGGCCTGTCTCACACCTCGATGCTAATCTGAGAGACTGTCAGCTGAGAAGGCAGTCGCTGTTTGACTTAGGAGTCTCAGAACTGGGAGGCCATCCAGGAGACTGTTTTGAGCCACTACTTTTGCTGTGATCGGCTATGCATCTGCGGAAAACTTGAGACCTTCAGCATTTTCTTGGATGTACATAGTGCTACTGTATGAATGTCTTTCTTTCAGACAGATCAGCAGATGAGTAGCATCTAGACAAATGGCTTCTATTTTGTGGTTGAGGAATCCGTGGCCTGCTTCTTCTCTTCCACAGGAGGAGGATGGAGAAGGCAGCGTGTAAAGGTCTTTGAACAGTGAGCTCCCTCAGTTATAGAATGCCGCTGGTGCACATATACCTTAAAGGGGGAGCTTGAAAGAACAGACAAATATGTTCTCAAAGGTCTGGAGGAAAAAGTGGGCCTTGGCTGCTTCTCTTCCATCCTTTTGGCAGT